>OX940974.1:21398382-21568473 GCA_954871275.1 Leptopterna dolabrata
TAAAGGAGCCCGGCATGCATAAAACCTTTCAGCCCCTTTATGCCGGGCCCTTTCAAGTCATCCGCACAACACCGACCACCGCGACCCTATTAATGGACGGGAAACCCCACACCGTCCCTTTCGCCCGCTGCAAGCCCGCCCCTGTTTTTACCTCAACCAACTTCCACTATCAGTCTCCCGCCGTCGTCTGTTTGCAATGCAACATCTCTTCCCGCCACAACAGTCTCCCCCGTCGCCGTTTCCGGATTTCGATTCGGATCCGGAAATGGCGGCGATACTCCGGGACGTGTACGTCCCGGACCCGCTCTCCCCCCTACCCCCTTCGCCCGGACCTACTGCATCGCTTCTATTTTTTCCGCAAAGGATCACCGGACTTCCTCCCCGGCCCCGGCGATGGAAGTACCCCCAGTGGCGCATACTGCGGCGAATTTCGCACAGCGCAAGCCACCGGGGTACATCCCCCCTACATCCCGTCCGACCCCCTCATAGACCCTCTCCTCCACCAGTTACAACTCGCCCTCCTCATGCCTCCCCCACCACCCCCCACATTTCAACAACCACCGCCCCCCCACATCTCAACAATCCCCGCCCCCCCAAATTTCAACAACCCCCGCCCCCCAAAATTCAAACCCCTCTTGCCCCTCCATTTTTCTCAATTTTCGACCCCCCAGTTTTAGAGTCAGCCCGGAAATACCCCAACCCACCGAACCTCCAACACCCCCTCTTCCCCCGCCATCGCCGGGGATATCCATAATAGCCTCCGCCGGGATGAACAGGTCCGGGCGCCGCAACAGACGACGGGAGCGTCCCTGCCCCCGCGTCCCGGCGGCCAAGTCCCCCGCCCCGCTATGAGAAATCACGGCGGGGCCTCGAGATTTCGGGGCAGTGCTTGTGTTTCATTATCCCACAGACACTGTGCCGAACCTCGAGGCCCCGACGTGGCCACCTCGTCGCAGCGGGCGTCACCCCCATTCCCCCCACACACAAAAAACTTCACAACACACAACACACAACACACAACACACGACGCACGACACACAACATGCAACACACAACATATACCCAGGAAACGGCGAAATTCGCAACCCCGCCCAATTTTGTCTCCCCTGAAACCGTGCCCGAAAATTGTACATACCTGTAAATACCTGTAAATACTTCTGTACATATCTAACCACTCCTCTTATCATCATCATCACTCAGCGCCCCTGTAAATATTGTCACCTCATCAAATTGTTCATCACACCCTCTTTGTACATATGTTTCCCACCATCGTCTTACATCTACTTACATCTACTTATGTCTTACACCTACTTATGTCTTACATCTACTTACATCTACTTACATCTACTTAGCTACTTAAGTCTCCTTATGCCTACGTTTGTCTACTTATGTCAACTTATTGTATGTCACTTATTCTACTAATTGTATGTCACCCTAGCTTTAAGACACCTCCAATCACTCTTCTGCCTTCAGCACTACCATTGTTTGTTTCAGCCTTCAGCTCCTGTATCCTTGCGCCTTCAGCTCCCCTTTTTGTTTCCGCAGCCCTCAGCCACTGTCAACTTGAGCCTTCAGCTACCTCAATCATTGGTTCGAACTGGGGGGACCTCTGTCGTGAGTCCCTCCCGGGAACACTCCACTACAACCTTAAAGCTCTCACCAATATTCCGATGTAGAAATTACCTTCCGTCAATAAACATCTGAGTGGGGAGACAGGCGACAGAATCCGGGGGACACAACCTGGTGCCCCACTACCAGCTCCCAGCAGGGAGCTGGAGGGAGAGGACTTCAAGTCCTATATAATCCCGGATCCTGGAGCTTTAGCTTCATTCGACACTTCCTCTAACCAGCTCTCTCTTCTCTCTCTCCTACCTTCCTCCTCCCAGATGCCTGGTGGTATCCGCCGCTCTGGGAATTCACCTCCTACCTTCTCCTCTTGTCTACATCGGTGGATATCCGCCGCCTAGACAAGCACCTTCCTTCCTTCACCCACATCGGTGGATTACCGCCGCCTGGGTGAATTTCCTTCCTCTCGCCTACATCGGTGGATTACCGCCGCCTAGACGAGATTCCTTCCTTCACCCACATCGGTGGATTACCGCCGCCTGGGTGAATTTCCTTCCTCTCACCTACATCGGTGGATTACCGCCGCCTAGGTGAAATTCCCTCGCTCTCATCTATCCACTCCTTCACGCCACCGTGATGATAAATTTAAATTCATCACACTCACCATTCTGTTTCGAAAACTAGGCTTTCTATTGCGTCGAGCACGAAGCTCATCCCTTCCTTGGGAAGGCGGAACCTCGCGAAAAAATTGCCGTCATCCCACTTGTGGAAATGCTCGACCCTTTTGCGAATTATCGCCGTCTGAGCACGCCACTTCCAGAAGTTCATTGATATCTTCATCCGAGGATGACTCAAACACTTCAAACGATTCACCACACTAAATGTTTATGCAAGTTGATAAGTATGAAAAACACTGATAAAATAGATTTCAAAATGGCGATGCCCTGGCGGAGAATCGGAAATCAACCATAGATCAGAGGTTTAAACCACCTGAAACGAGTTATTAACTTAATGCACCGTTGGCGCGAGTTATTCCGAGATTAGGCGTTCGTGAATCTGTCTTTTCTCAGAATCGATGGCTTAAACCTCAGCCGAGATTGAACTCTGGATAATCCGCGTTGGTGAAACCGGCCCTTAGTTTGCATCAGCATTGCTATCCCCAGAAACACCAGTCCCGTATTGCAGATGACATGGAGGAGAGATGCTCATCCATGAGTGGTGGATCTGTGATATTTCTTCTATGGATAATTACGTTTTGTCCGCCATCCATTGTTGTGGAGACATTAAAGTGTATAATAGTAACCAGGTGTGGAAGTTTCGCGATTTTTTCTCACTTGTGCCTCTGTCATTCTGATTTCCTCTCCACTCCACTCTGTCATTACTACAAAAGATCATCTCTTGAGAGAGCTGATTGCCATTCTACCCACTGCTCTTTAATAAATTATAGATAGCCTACCTAGGCTCTTGTATAAAAGGTATCTACTTTTTTACAATAACTCGCTGTATGCAGAAGAAGTTATACATGTACTTATTAACACTATGAACATACTCATATGTACATACTCTATGAAGGTTTGTGTACCTACTCGAGAAAATAAATAATGATGGGATGCCTACCTGGTTTGGTGTAAAATTATATTTATTACACATTTTTGGTTGATCTCACCTTTCTGTTTCGAAAACTAGAAGGCTTTCTATTGCGTCGAGCACGAAGCTCATCCCTTCCTTGGGAAGGCGGAACCTCGCGAAAAAATCGCCGTCATCCCACTTGTGGAAATGCTCGACCCTTTCGCGAATTATCGCCGTCTGGGCACGGCCACTTCCAGAAGTTCATTGAAATCTTCATCCGAGGATGACTCAAACACGTCAATGAAACGATTCATCACACTAAATGTTTATGCAAGTTGATAAGTATGAAAAACACTGATAAAATAGATTTCAAAATGGTGATGGCCTGGCGGAGAATCGGAGATCAACCGTAGATCAGAGGTTTAAACCACCTGAAACGAGTTATTAACTTAATGCGCCGTTAGCGCGAGTTATTCCGAGATTAGGCGTTCGTGAAACTGTCTTTTCTCAGAATCGATGGCTTAAACCTCAGCCGAGATTGAACTCTGGATAATCCGCGATGGTGAAACCGGCCCTAAGGGTGATGTGAGATGGTACCACTGTGCTCCTCTAGGGATTTCATCAACACGAAAAGTCCCCATCTTCTCAAACGTGCGTGCAAAGAAACTCCATAAACGAAACATAGCGAGACAGCTACTCAACCCGACCTTTCCTAGTGATCAGCTAGAAGCAGTACCAAAAACTACAGCTACATATGCGAATGGCATCACAATCCTCGCCATCGGTAAATAAATAATGAATTTGTTGCCAAATTAAACCCCTCTACTTCCAATATAACAAAACACTCCGATTTATACAACCCAATTTTATTTGTTAATTTTAGTTTTAACTGAACCGAACGAAGATTTGATATTTTTGTTTTAAATCCGGCATAATTTGAACCCTTTAAAAGTGAGAATTGTACCAACTTTTTTAAAAATGTTCCAATAATACGGTATACTAATATAAGTATTTTCTTCAGTTGCAATTAGATTCAAAACCTCTTCCTTACTCTATTCTCCAAGATCTCTATTATATATTGTATCAATGATATCTCCATATTATATCCATTACTTGCTGCTATACTTTTAAAAGAAAGTTAGCGGAAAGTTAACCCTTCCTTACCTAAATTCTGATTCCCCATTGTTATAGATCTACTAATAACATTGATATCGCACATCCATCATGACACTTCCAATTAACTTGCTACCGTTAGCTGCTGGTACGATTTTACGATGTAAAGACTAATTATATTAGTAGCAATTGCATGTATTCTGAGTCTTTCCTTCATTTCATTAACACAACCTTGTCTTTCTACTTTTCAAAAATATTTCCCTCTGAACACAAATCCAATACGTACCCTTCTTCTAGGAAGTCAACCCAAAATCATTGCGGCACATCTCAAACTCATTGCATTCTCGCTCTACACCTCCAAATTCAACTCACCGCGAAGAATATTCTTTTGCCCACTGAATGAATCACAAGAGACGGTCTGAGCCCCAAAAATTTCATAAAATTTGTTTGATACGCTACTAATAATTCAATAGTCACTACGAAAACGGCCAGTTTGTAGCAATTACTAAACTTTGAAGGAAGCATATAATTTCGGTTTGGATCATGGGGAATGGGAAAGAGGAGGATGAGATCTTCAATTTGATCTACCATCAAATTGTCCTGTTGAGTGTGATTTTTGGGTCAGTACGATTAGCCATGTCAATTTTTCCTGCTTTGAAAAATCGGTACCTTCCATTACGGCCGTTAGGTATTAACGATCTAAAGAATTCTTATTCCTGATTCGATCTCTAGTTTCTTGAAAATATGGGGTACAAATTCAGTGAATTTTGATATTGGATACTCAATTTACGCTAAAAATCACGAAGGAATTTTCTTACCTAGCTACCTACTCAATAATTTTTTTGTTAATAATTTTTCTTTCTAAATTCTGTAACGACGACAGGAAGGTCAACAACTCTCAGGTGGTCCACCTGGTATGAGCGTTTCAAGGAGGAAAAACTCGTTTGCGTATGCGTGGAAGAAAACGAAAGTTACAGTCAGATTTGATGAACTTTTTCTATGGGAATATCTGAGCAGCAAGCCGCAACTACCCTCAAAATTTCAACTCAGCCATTCTGCGGCACAGTTATTCGCGTCTCGAAAAACAAAGACCTTGACGCCTGCAAAAGTTACATTTATTTGAAATTAAATCGAAGTCCAATAGTGCGGCAATGCACAACAGCCCATACGTCTTCATAACATAAGAAATGTTTATTTCATGCACGGTCATGCAAAACTCGACAAGCACCAAAATAAAAATAACATACCTACACTTTTTGAGAGATTCTTAAATGACATTTCAAGCTACAATGTGTGGTAGAATATCACTTTTCTAACACCCGACCGATTCAGTCGTAAAAAGACCCGAACCTATATCCATTCGATGTTTCAATGTTTCTCTTTCTGGATGTACAAGTTTTACTTCAGTAGCCAGGATTCAGTAGCCTTGATAGAGTCATTCCTGTCTGAAAGATTTCAAGCAGTTCGTCTTAATGACGAATTGTCGGAATTCCGGAGTCTGGGGGACCTTTCGGTGATCCAGGGCAGCGTGTTAGGACCTACTCTGTTCCTTATTTTCATAAAATGACGTAGCCCAGTCCTGTAACAGTTTCAACGTTCTTTTCGCTGACGATTCTACAATTGTAACGTGTGACAGAGATGCTGACATGCTTAAAGCTAAGTGTGCTGAGTCAGTTAAGTCTATTTTGGATTGGTTCGCCTTGAACAAATTGGTTGTGAATGAAGCCAAGACGCAGTGCATGTTTTTCGGACTCGGGGATCTCACGATGTTCGATAATCCGGGTCGGAAAATGTACTAGGCGTTAACCTAGATCCCAAATTACGTTGGAATGTCCATTGTGAACAATTGGTGAGATCACTAAATAGTGTTATTTTTCTGATAAGAAGAATCCATGACCATATGCCAAGGGAAGCAATCGTTTGTGTATACCACGCCTTATTTCATAGTCTCATGAGGTACTGCTTGTTGAGTTGGGGTCATTCACCATCTGCTTCTGATGTATTATTTGCTTGTCAGCGCAGGGCCATACGTGCAGTCGTTAAAACTCACTATAGAGCGGATTGTAGAAGGCATTTTACAGAACTGGGGGTTTTGACGTTGCCGAGTATATTTTGCTGTGCCTGAGTTATGTGGGGAAGCACCCTCAGTATTTTAAAAAACCAAATCCTGCACATAATACTCCAAGTGCCCGAGTCCTTGCCCAACCACCCTGCAGGTTGATTGCGGCCCGAAATTCAGTCGGCTGGTGGTGCCAGAAATGTTTTAATGCCCTCCCTGAAGAGGTTCAAGATCTCAGCAATACAAATTTCAAATCATATTTTAATACCTGTAAGAGAATCCTTGTGAAATCGGCACCCTATGATTTTGATGAATATTTTAATTTTATGTTGGGTACTGACTGTCAGTTATTGACTAATATATGTATAGGAAGAGTTTTTAAAAATAATTTAAATAATTTATTGTCTTGAATATTAATATTTTTATCAATTAGTTTTAGGTTTAATATGGCAGCAGAGGAAATTTATACTAGTACTCTAGCTTGCATCTAGTTTATGTATTAAACTATCTAGCTTGTATCTAGTTTATGTATTGAAATGTATGAAATGGTTTATGTATTGGATACGGGGTATGAATGGTTTTCGAGAGTGCAAGTAATTTATTAGAATGTATGTTGTGTGAATGTGATTAGTCTTAGGTTGTGGGGCCGGTGCACTGGCCGGCCTGGGGGCGGCCCCCTTCGGTATGTTCTTTGGAATGCACGTAGACAACTGCGTCATTCATTTGGGCTGCCTGCCCAGCAATGGGCAGGTGGCCCTGGGAGCCGCCGTGGTGGGTGGGCCCGGGCCGGTCGGGGCATTCAGGCCCCGACCAGCAACCTTGTCGCTGCTGCACCTTTCAGGGCTGCTGCAGCCCCCTTCATTTTCACTCTCTCCAGTAACCTGATATGGTTGATGTTACTTAGTCTAACGGTAAATTGTGTGACGCCTACCTTAAATGTAGAAATTTTTGTGACCATTGTCATACAATTTGTTTTGTGACGGCTAATAAAAAATCTCTCTCTCTTCAATTCGCCGTTCATACGATGTTTTCGGTTTCTCAGTTGTTTAATGTTTCAACTCATTCGTTCTTGTAGGAATAGTATAAGTGTTCCTAAAATGTTTTTTGGAATTTTATTCAGATTTTTTTTCCTTTCGTGAACAACGATTTTGCAAAGCGCCACTCTTCAAGATTTACTGTACTCACCACTTTTTTATCTAGAGATAAAGGGTTTTGTGTAAAACTACACCACATAATGTACCTGGTAGGTACCGCAGGGGTCTTTCAGCTATTGTGCATATATACATAATAGCTGAAAGACCCCTGCGGCACATTTATATATATATATATATAAATGAAAACTAGGACAATCGTAACTAATTAAGTAATTAATTCTAACAAAGATTACGTAGGTAGCACCATTAAAAATATTCCCCACTTACCCAATCGTGTTATTTATTTTTGCGTATTTCACACGTGTAGACGGCGCACAGAGTTTACCTCTCCTTCAAGACCGGGCGGTCATACAGGTTTAGCATAACTTCCCGACCTGAGCAGCTTCGCTCGCATTCGTTCCCCACGGATGGCTATTTGATATCTTCAGGTAGGTCATCTCGGGCTACCAAATTGCCAAAGACACTGACTGTTCTTGTACCTAGAACGCCACGTTCTTTGAAGGACGTTTCACTTACTTAAACTCTGTTATCCGTCTTCGAATTCACTGATTCAACTTAGACACCCTAAAAACGTGGAGTTTTGTGAAATGAACTTTTGACAGATATAAACAGGTAAAATATCATGTATAATTTATTTAAAAGGGGTGTTCGCTGTTTCCAAGCCAGCTTGAAAACAGTTGATCTTCGATGTAGCATTGAAATTTTTGAAATTGTTGTTATGGCAATAATTCCCCCTCGCGTCTACCACCTTGCCGTTGGTGGGGGGGCTTAGTCCGCGGCGCACACCATCTATTGCACGATCGCACCTCCTTGGAGTGTGTTGATCACTGGATGGTGTGGGCCATTGCACACGGCAACTAAGAGTAGACAACCCTCAAGACCAAGGTGTACACGCCGTGCTGATGGTCTGCATGGTGCAGAGGGCAATGTGCACATCTAACGGCTGCCCCCAGGGTACCGGCCGACCCCCTGGGTGTACTTAGGCTTGCCTATACATGCGGGGCTCTGTATGGGTGGACGACCCTTTCCCTAGCTTCTCGTGGGATCAAAACGAAGAAGAACGAAAATAAAAATTTACATTTACCAACCACTGTCAGTGAGGAAGAGAGCTGCTCTGAACTCTCCACCTCACTGACAGAAATGGCAATCTCGGAAGTTGGGGCTGAACAAACCCCGACATCCATGGATTGCACAGGCGCAGGTGGCGCTTCTCAAGAGCAATCCACCAGCACACAAAGTTTGGGCCGCCGACCCTCTGGCGCTCAGCTGAGGAAGGCGGCCAGACAAAGGGCTCTCGATAGGGGGGAGCCCATTAAGCCTCGTAGGAGAAAGAGGTCGGGGAAGCCTGTTCCTGATGCCGGAGCGACGGGGACCCGTGAAGGAGCAACCACCTCACAAGGGGCAGAAACGCTAATCAGCGTTGAACCCCTTGTACCCGGTGGCGTCTCTGGAGCGGGTTTCCGCCCACCTCTGGCAGTGGGACCGGGTGGGAGTGGAGTGGGGGCGAGTACGCCGGGTAAACGGCCACGCACCCCCCACACCACCCCCCCCTCGGCCTCAATGCCTAGGATCAAGAAGGCACGGGGAGAGACCGTGGCCCAATCCGGAGCATCACCTCAGGGTGACAGCTCTGGCGGGTACAGCGGTGCACTCTCCACCACCAAGATGGTCGTAGTACACGGCAACCACCCCGTGGAACGACTATCGGACGTGGAAGCCAACTTGGTCCTGGGAGCAATAGTGCAGGCAACGTTCCTGGAGGCGCCCGGCCAGGGTCCGCAGTTCACAAACGGCTATACCAGCAATGGTGTGGTCCACCTGACCTGCTCCAACAGCCAGTCGAGGGGTTGGCTGGAGGAAAGGGTTGGGGTGCTGCGGCCTTGGGATGGTGCCACCCTCCGGACGGGGCACGCAAAAATGCTGTTGGAGGATCAGGTGAAGGTTGGGGTCTGGATCCCCACCGACTTCCTTGATCGATCCGACGCAAGGAAGCTACTTCCTTTGTTTGAGATCCAGAATCCTGGACTCTCAACGAAGGAATGGCGCCTTTTGTTCAGCCGAGCGGATGAGAGAGGGCTAGAGCTCGTGCTGAAAATAGATAAGGGCTCTCTGGAATGGCTGAAGGGGCACAACTTTAAACCCCACTTCCACACCCGGAGAGTCACCTTTAGGCAGCTGTCCACACCACCGAGTGATGCTGCGGGTCATTCAGATAAACCTGCAGCATAACAAGGTGGCGACAGCTGCCCTATGCCAGCTGCTCGCAGCTGGCAACTACGACGTCGCCCTGATTCAAGAACCCTGGGTCTACCGGGGCAGAATCATGGGCCTCAACAACGCAGGAGGTAAGTTAATCTACAAACGCGATTGCGTGGATGATGTACGTGCCTGCGTATTTGTCAAAAATGACATCAATTCACTAACTATGTCTGAGTTCTGTTTCAGGGATTTAGTAGCAGTGAAGATAACCCTCTCTGAAAATGGCCAAAGGGAGCACATAATAACTGCCTCAGCCTACTTTCCGGGAAACTCATCGGAGGGGCCACCACCCGTGGAGGTGACGGACCTTGTCGAAAAATGCCGCACGGACAATGTGCAGCTCCTAGTCGGCGCGGATGCCAACGCCCACCATGTTGCCTGGGGAAGCACCGACACCAACACCAGAGGTAGATGCTTGTTTGACTACCTGGTAGCTAGTAATCTATATGTAGCAAACCGGGGAAACAAACCAACATTTGTCACCATAAATAGGAAAGAGGTCCTTGACATTACCATTATTACCCCTCCACTAGATCAAAGAATAAAGAAATGGTTCGTATCCGATACTCCCTCCTACTCGGATCATAGGTATATTGTTGTGGAAATCCAAGGTGTGGGTAAAACGCAGCAATCCTACCGCGATCCTCGGAAGACGAACTGGGAAGCCTATAGGGAGGAAGTGGAGGGCTGGTTGAGAGGAACTCGGACCAAATTACACAATATAGTTGATATTGAGGCGGTAGCGGGAGAATTAGAAGAGGCACTACTCACCTCATTCAATAATCACACTCCTATGACAACTAAACTCTCAACCACCGGGGTCCCCTGGTGGAATAGGGAAATAGAAGTCACTAGGCGTGAAACACGCAAACTATATAATAGGGCGCAAAAGACGGGCAACTGGGACGCTTATAAGACCAAGCTGGCCCAACTCAGGAGTCTTATAAGGAAATCACAAAGGGACACATGGAGGAAGTTCTGTGAAGAGGTGGAAAAAACCTCGGAATGTGCAAGACTCCAAAGAGTCCTTTCTAAGGCTCCTATCAATCCAATTGGCACACTAGTTAAACCAGATGGAAGCTACACCACAACAGCCGGGGACACTCTAGCGCTCCTACTAGAGACTCACTTCCCTGGCTCGGCGGTGACTGACGTTCGGGGACCCCCACCTCAACCACCAACCGGCGCTCAGGGTATGAGAGCAACCAGGGCAGACTGGGAAGTGGCAAAGGGTGTGGTCTCCATTGAACGCACAAAGTGGGCTATCAGCACCTTCAGCCCATACAAATCGCCGGGCCCAGATGGCATTATCCCCAAACTGCTTCAGGAAGGGGGCCATGGGATAGCCAGGATCCTGAGTGCACTCTTTAGGGCCTGCCTGGCTACAGGCACAATACCCCAAAGATGGAGCAAAGCAAGGGTCATCTTTCTGCCTAAGCCAGGGAAACCTTGGTACAACCAGGCAAAGGCGTTCAGACCCATCTGTCTAACGTCCTTCATTTTGAAGACATTAGAGAAACTGGTTGATAGGTATCTGAGGGAAACCTCTCTCACAGAGAGGCCTCTACACACCAATCAGTTTGCCTATCAACCGGGCAAATCCTGTGAGGCAGCACTGCACCACCTGGTGTCACAGGTGGAATCGGTGCTAGCAACTAAAGAATTTGCCATAGGTATATTTCTGGATATAGAGGGCGCTTTTGACAATACCTCTGTAGACTCAATTATAAACTCAGCGCGCCGGCATGGAACAAACACCACCCTGTGTAGGTGGATAAGTACCATGCTGACTAGCAGGACAGTAGAGGCTGAGCTCCTTGGGGAGTCCGTGGGGATGTCTGTGGCAAGGGGTTGCCCGCAGGGCGGGGTTTTGTCCCCCCTTCTGTGGGACCTTGTTGTGGACTCTCTGCTGGAGAAACTCAGTGGTCAAGGCCTCTACGTACAGGGCTATGCTGATGATGTGGTAATCCTAGTTAGGGGTCCCTTTGTCAGCACAGTCTCAGATCTGACACAGTCAGCTCTGAAAGCAGTGGAAGACTGGTGTGGCACAGAGGGCCTAAATGTAAACCCAAATAAAACCACGCTGGTTCAATTCACAAGAAGGAGGAATCTGAGAGGTCTCTCAGAACCCCGGTTTTACAACTCAAAGGTGTCATTCCAGCGTGGGGTGAAGTATCTGGGCGTCTACCTGGATGCAACGCTCACCTGGAACAAACACCTCGAGTACATAGCAAATAGGGGCAAGGGAGCCCTTATGTGCGCAAAACGCAGTTGCGGAAAAACATGGGGCCTACAGCCGCGGATGGTCCACTGGATTTATACCGCGATAGTACGACCCATTCTTACGTACTGCTGCGCTGTGTGGTGGCCGAAGGTCAGTCAGGTAGGGGCCTGCCAAACCCTTACCAGTGTACAACGACTGGCCTGTCTAACCATCACAGGTGCAATGCATGGTACACCCACTGCAGCCATGGAGATTCTACTGGGCTTACCCCCAATAGATATCTACATTAAAGGGGAGGCCGCAATGGCCTCCCTGAGGCTGAAATGGAATGGTACCTGGCGGGACACACCCCACCCAGGCCATACCAATATACTAAAGGCTATACAAGAACCACTACTTGACATGGTGGCGGATGTTATGCCAAAAACCCTCCATCAACCACACCCATACGCATCCGTGCTGATGTGGGCGGGGCATGGTTGGAAAAAATGCTGCTCCAATGATATAATCTGGTACACAGATGGATCAAAAATGGATGACGGCACTGGTGCCGGAGTATACGGGGCAGGACCCAGGTGGGACTTTTCAACCCCACTGGGGAATTTCACCTCTGTATTCCAGGCAGAAATAGTGGCAATTGATGCTGCGGCTTCTGAGAGCCTGAGGAGGGGACACCGTGGATCCCACACCCGCATACTCTCGGATAGCCAAGCATCAATAAAAGCACTTACAGCCCCCATCGTCTCATCTAGAGTGGTCTGGGACTGTATGCAAACCCTCAACGCCCTGGCGAAACACAACAGAGTTACTCTGGAGTGGGTGCCAGGCCATAGAGGAATTATAGGCAACGAAAACGCCGATTCACTCGCCAGAAAGGGCTCTCAAACACCCTTCACTGGCCCAGAACCGGCGGTCGGCCTACCAAAAACCACCATCAGAGGGGCCATCAACCGGTGGGTTCGCTCACAGACCACCAAAAGATGGTCACGTATAGATGGACACGCTCACAGTAAACGGATGATGGCCAGACCCAACTCCAACGCTACTGAGGAGCTCCTTAGACTGAACCGCAGAGAGCTGAGGCAAATAGTCGGCCTATTAACCGGCTTCCTCCCCCTGCGCTTCCACCTAAACCGCATAGGGGTCACACAGCAAACAACCCAATGCAGACTATGTGAGGAGACAGACGAAAAAGCATCCCACATAATATTTGAGTGCCCAGCACTCGCTCAGCGCAGGCACAACCTCTTTGGGGCCTCAACCCCAATGAGGGAATTTCCCAGCGAAAATATAATCAAAAACCTTACAACCCTCACCAGGGGACTGGGGTTATTTGATTAAGCTAGGACACTCAGGAAAAGTACAATAAGCCAATAGGCTTCCGTGCTTTGGGGCAACCGACCCCCATTCCTGAGTGATCCGACTTACAATTTACAATTTACAATTTACAATATGGCAATAATTTATTGGAATACCCATCCTTATTGAAATTAAGTAGGTAATTAAATATAAAAGTTAGGAGGTTTTGATTTATTCATTTATTGAGACACCATGATTCTTAGTACCTATCTTTCCAACTGCTCTGATGATAATAATAATATTAAGTTGGTGTTAAAATGTATAACAATATTGTTCAATTTTTTGAACTTTTGATACCTTTCTGCGAATAAAAAGTCCAAGTACAGTATTAATTATAGAGTTACTATGGTAGTCCATATTGTGAAAAGTGTCACTAGACACAATCCGTCGACCAAATCGGCCCAACTTAACGTTACACATTTCATTCGTCTACAATTTATTTTGTTGAAGACCTAATTGCACTATTTTCCACTAGGATCAAAAGAAAAACTTAGTAAAAGTTTTACCATCCGAAAGTCCAAGTCACTGTATTGAACAGAAGTGGGAAATCAAACTCACCTTTCTAGTTGTTAGTGACCGTGGAATGGTGGAGAAATTTACTGGATTAATGAAATCAGATAGATACCACCTAAATTATTTATCACGCCATCCATTAAGACAAAAAAACTATAATCAAAATACTTCGTAAATAAATGGTCACATAAATAAAATACAGTTATCTACTTACATAACAGGTATCACAAACCCGGCAATCACAATTCCACAGAAAACCTGCAGATCTTTAAAAAATCTCAAGACAAACAATACCCCCAACACTCTAATTAGCACAATATTATTATCCATTACAACAGCTCATTCATTGTCACTCAACGCCATCCTAACCAAGCCCTCCGACTGATTCCAACTTTTCAAATTGGCTCAGTTGGGTTTTGAGAGAGGTGAATCCAATTTTGTGGTCAACAGTACGAAATTTCGACCCAACAGCAGGCTCATCCCCCTACTGCCAACTCACAGGAAAATAAGATAGTTAGAAAATCTCATTGGCCCATGTCCACTCCCCATTATACCCTTGCAATTTATCCTCTTCGTGCTCATTACCCATATTTTTTTGGGATGGATAAGATGGCAAAGAGACGGGTTGGATTCGGTGGGTCCAAATTATACAAATAAAGCAGGCAGGTTACTTCGTAATATTACCGTAACAAACAACCATAACGATTTTGTACAACGCCGCGGCTGAGACTATGAAGAACAACTATTGACACAGTAAAAATTTTCACTGACTTTGATAAAATTATTCAGAAGGTAGAAACATAGTAGGTGTAGTGCGTCATCACGATGTATAGAACAAAATGCGAAGTACGAACGTACTTTTGTTATTTATTTATTTACAAATTCTGGTTGCAACATAGGACCAAAGGTCCCTCCTAGTGTTGAACTAGACCAAATGACAATAACAGGAGATGAAGATCGGTGAACTGTGAGTAAACGGATAGAGAACATCCGCTCTCTTGGTTTCGCCCTTAGTCAACGTTGGTGGAATTGAAAAGGTTAAAGGTTACCCAAGTTCAGTCGGTGTACGTACCCACTACCGGTATAATATGTATGCAGATATGACAGTGAATATTTTTAGTAGGTTGATAGGTAAGAAACTAAATTAATTAAAATGCAAAAGGAGACAACGACCTCACAAAAGCACAGATGTATTAGGCAACTTCAGCTAAAGCAGAATTTTCTTAGGCCATTCCGCATTATTAAATAAATGTATTGACGAAATTTACCTACATCATGAAATTACAGGACTAGCCTGCTTTTGAATGATTGGTCGTGCAAAATATCTAGTTCCCTCTAGAGGCGTCTTTTTCATGCCGATTTCCCTTTTCATACCTGATGTGCCTACACCAAGTTGAAGAGATTAGCTCACCCTAGTTCATCCTTTGAGTATTAACCAGTACGTGTCTGAAACTGCAGATCTGACAATGAGTATTATTAACTAGGTAGGTGAAGACGGCGAACGCGGGGATAATTAAAGAAATTTTGAACTTCATGAGACATGCTGGCATAAAATTATGATTGGAATACTAAATAACTTAATATGTAACATAAATTGTATATAACTGCTATTTATTATATATATTCTAGGTAATGACGCAATGGTGCTGGCAATATGTGTAAATAAACGCAAGGTCAATTCTAAAAAAAAAAAAAAAAACTAGGTAGGTAGGTAACCTGAATGAATTCTACGATGAAGTCGACAACGACCTCACATACTTAAGGACAAATGTATGAGGTGAAGAGAGCATAAACAGAATTTTTGTGATCACTTCAGCTTATTGAATGAAATGGAATGAACAGGATCTTGATACCTACTTATATAAATAATGAAATTGTCCATTTCTGTATAGAACTGTATTATCTAAATTATGAAATTTGAAATGTCCATATAACACTGCATAAAATGACTGCACAAAACTAGTTTGCACTCCAATGAGTGGCGGATCTGCAGAATGGCCATAACTGCAATAATTATTACTCCTGAGAGGTGTCTTTTCATTTTTCCCGACTGATGAGATGAGTTGATGTGCGGGGGAGTGGACTCCCCAGGCCGAAGAAGGGGAGAAGAGTAGTGGGAGAATCCCTGCCCTAAGGTCCCAGCACAAAAGGCTCCCGGCGCCTCGCTTCCCGGCTAGTCTGTATACATCCAGTGACTTCGAACATCCTTCTCGTCTTCACCAAAACCCTCGTTTCAATTTAAATTTCTCTGTACTTCACATTCACAACAAGTTGGTTTTTTTTTTTGCCGCCCGTCACAAGCGACGTCTTGTGCCAATTTTTTTTTCTGAGTTATTAACAAAACTTTTTTTCCCGCATTCTCTGCGAATCATCGAAGATGTTCTGGCAGCTCCTCGTCGTAGCAGCAGCTCTAGCGGCTTCAGGCACCGGTAAGTCCGCACTATCAGTCAGCACTGGCGTTTCCTAGGATTCTATCATCAATTTTTGCCCCAGCTGGGAATCCAATTACCGCAGGTCAGCTGGAATCGTATTCCGTCGATTCTTATACCGTTCATAACAGTTATCGAACCAGCGTTCATACTCTTCGTCTGTCTTTTCATAGAAACTAATAATTTATTATAACACAACATTTATGATGAGGTTCCAAAAGTTTGGTTTGATATATGTACTACTCATAACATGCAAATTCATATATAGAAAGAAGTTTTCATTATTCAATAACTTGTTGTTTAATTGACATCAGCTGAGCATCCATTAAACTTTGACCTCACCTTTTACAACACTTCTATAATCACGTGTTGTTGGTAATTCTTTAACTATAGTAATTAAAGTAGTTAATTACAGTTAATGTAGTAAAGTAAAGTAGTTAATGGTAATGATGAACACACTATGACTTACTACCCATTTCAGAACTCCTCTAAAACTTATCTTTACACTACCTATGCTGTTTATTCTATACGAATTAATCTTAAACGATAGGTATCCAACCATCCGCGTACCTATTTGTATTTGAATGTGATGCCAAAATATTACATACAGCATACACAATCAAATCCATTTTTCAAAACCTATGAAAAGCTATACCATACAATTTTTTCCAAAAATATTATTATAGCAGATCAGATACTAAATAACAAACAAAGTTTGTATTTCAAGCTGTTATGTTAGGTCCCTGGCATGAAGTAAACGCAAGCGACGAAGTACGACAAATCATATCAGGAGACTCACTGACCTAAGAAAATCATTAAAGCACTTACTGTCTCTTTCGTTTGACAGAAATTCATTGTACTTATTTGTTAAGTTTCCTTGTTTTGTTACATTTCCAGTCAGTTTTGTAAATCATGTTGGTTGCATTCCTGGAGTTCTAAATATTCTAAATATATTCTGTGAGTGTTTCTGCAGTACCAGTTTGTAATGGAGGGTACGGGTGGAGGTAAGATAATTAGGTTTCAAACGTTTCTGAGAAGGACTCTCTAACATGTTGAGTCAACATCTCAGGCCTAGCGAATTCGTTGACCTGTCCCTTTCATTTTATTTAGTAGCTAATGGCCTTTCAGATCGTAGCTAGGCAGTTTTACTTGACAAAAGAGTTGACATGCGACTGTATAGTTCGATATTGTTACTCGTAGTTTCAGATCTTGAATACTGAATTGGTACTGGGTTGCATTATGTAACGCATTTCTTCCCTTCATCACTCCAATAACCAGTCAAAACTGATGAATTTCCACAAAAATGTTGCCAATGTTGGATGCATTACTGGCAGCACGCCTTGGATGTGGTGTGATTTAAAAATCAATGACTGTTAAGAAATTATGTAATTCAACTTGAAGAAATTCCAGGACTGACAGACAGTTCTTGATGCATAATTCTACTTGGAATTGTATGGTCGTGGCACCAGACCTGTCATTTATAGAATTGCCAACTGTTTTTGGTGGATTTCGCACCCGATCCTACCATTCCTCTTCTCGAACAACAGGTGCATTTCTACCTGATACCTACCTATTTATGGTAGGGAACTGAATTTTATATGTTTCTGGACGGATATTGCCATAATTTGGCTGCCAACTTGAATGTTGCCACCCTCTAGTTCCTTTTGATACTTTCAAATACCAGGATATGCCAGGTGGCCTCGCCAGAGCTGGAAAGATTCTCGAGAGGGATGGTGAGTGCGATGGATAAGAGGACTCAACGGATGATATCCAAAATAGTCGTCCTGCTACCACCTTTGTATTTGATGTCCATGTTGGTTAATTTTTTTTCCTTCCCTTGTAACGTAAGTGCATGGTTTTTGCTCTTCCAACCACATGTCAAACTGACTCCTTGTTGAAAGCGTCAAGGGGAGCTAATCGAGATTGCTGGCCATCAGTCCTCTTATCCTTCCCTGCCACCGTGTAGGTATCCAGTGTCTACCCACCCAAACTTTCCTATGTTCTCTTATCTCTGCATGTTGCTGCCTGCCATCAACACACAAAAGCCAGCGAGCTCATACCATTACCTGGATATGCCAGGTAGTCCAAAGCCTAATTTTCACTGGCAAGATTGTTATACTCCAGCTAGTTCTATTCTCCGCACTGTTACGACTGTACTAGACTTTTTGGGAACTGAAAAAAGTACTATAGAGGACGCGGTAAGCAATACAAGCGAATTAAATCAAAGGGTTTTCGATGAGAGGAATTGCTTTTGTTTTTTGTAAACATTTTGATGATACGTGAGTGGCTGATTTGTGACGCCATATAGTTACTCGTACGATTGAGATCAGTGCCAAATTGCAGATATGATTCCGAATTGCGACTGAACAAGGGTTCATTACTGTATTGGTTTTAAGGGCCAAGAACTTTCGAAATCCTCGGTTTCATCGTGTAGAGGGTGTCTCAGCTAATGCCCCCTTAATTTTTAACAGTCTATATTAGACAAAACTTCCAAATGGTAACTCCCCTTATTTTTTGCGTAGGATTTTAATGACATTTTTGCGCTTGTGGATGCGCAAATGTGCGCAATGTACATTAATTTCATTTTTTCACATGAGAACCCCTATTTATATTGCAGATTTAATGCGTTTTTACACGCTGAATAACGTGGTGATGTTCAGTTTTCGATTTGCGCTATACGCAGCATATTCTATGATCTATTAGCTTCTTGTCGTCCAGGAACAAAGAAGAATACGTACTTTGTCATTAGAAGTCCACCCTCGCCTGATATGAGGCGTTGACCAAATCATCTGTTCAATGTTTATTCCAACCCTTCAGCCGACCAGCGGCATCGTCCAGTATTCGGGCTTCTGAGTGTGTAGCAGGTACTTTGGGACGCCCATCCGTCCAACCACTGGTATTATCCGTCCAATCACTGACTCACCTCGTCTTCGAGATCTGTGGGAAATCCAACTCTTCAGATAACAATAAATTATAATCGGCCTTCGCGGACGTCTTGTGCGAAACTTCCTTTTCGCGTGATGCGCCGATGTGACGTGGAGAACAGTAAAACCCTGCGCTGCCGCTGTGTTAATTGGTCAGGTTCATTGGACTAACCTTCGTATCCAACCCGTTTTCTCAACTAATTCATTTCCCCTCCTGCTAACTAATTCATTCCCTAACCAGGCGCGGATCCAAGGGGGGGGGGGGGGGGGGTCACAGGGGTCATGACCCCCCCCCCCCCCCCAGAATCAGCCTGCATTTCAAAAAGCAGAGCTGAACGAATTGTTCACAAACCCGAAAACAAAAAAAAACCAAACGAAAACGAACCCAGTTTTTGTGAAATCAAAAACCAGAAACAAACCAAACGACCAAAGTCAACTTACCATATTGTTAACTTAAAACATTGGAAACAAAATATAACAATAATTACGATTAAACTTTTTATAGAATACTTATTTTTTTCTGTATTTGGTTTATAGCAACACTTGTGATTTGTTTACATTTGCATAAGTTCCAACTGGGACGATCATTTATAACACAAAATCTAATTTTCTATTTTGTTTCGCAAATCTGTTGATTATCGCATCGATGTCCAAGTCGATGTCGCGATGAATGTGTAACAACGAAAAAATCAAAAAAATTCCAGCAAGAACAAAACAAGTCACATTTTGGAGCCCGGGGAGCATTTCTCTCTGAGAAGAGCGTTTTACAAAATGCTTGTTTCTGGCGTTTGCCAATTTTGGACTTATTCGGTTCTTGTGGGGAACCCCTCAAATAAAAGTGATAAATATTTACGAGAAATTCTATAAACAAAACATTATTGCAATTTGAATTTTAAATTAAAAACTGGTTTGGCCACATGGTCATCTCAATTTTGCTTCATATACAACTGTGTAAATATTTACCATAAAACATCCGTCAAATTGAAATTCCAATGTCCTCGCCACTAATTACTGTAATTTCTAATTACACAAACGGTAGACAGTGTTAAAAAAACTGAAAACAAAAAAGAACTATAAAAAATCTAACAAGATTCGATCAAAAATGTCAAAATTAGTCGAATATAATCGTACACTTGGTCCTACCAATGTTACTTTATATACAATTATGTCAATAAATTTACCTTGGTGTATCCGTCAAATTACACCTTGTTTATTTCTTCTTATTTTTGTTAATTATTATCTTGTTTTTGTTTCGTTCTCGTTTTCTTTCTGCCAAATTCAGTAAAAACGATACTGAATTCACTGAGATCAACAATAGATAGTTGTGGTTTCAATGTTTTGATTTGCAAACTCTGAAGTTAGCTACGCTGCCATAAAATGCGCCAATTTGTTTGAAAACACATTAGGACACTTTTTTAGAAGAAAATTGAAAATAAATACATTTATCAGTTAAATAATTAATAGATATTGAAAAATATTTTTTACATAAACAATGAATTTTATAAATGAATACAATTAATTTTGTAAGTAGACAAATTGGACGAGTTTAGGCATAAGGTTGAAAATTCGGTTTGTATTTTTCGTTTGGTTATTTTGTTATTTTTTATATTGTTCTACCCTGTGACCCCCTCCGGAAAAAAATTCTGGATCCGCCCCTGTCCCTAACTATATACATATCGACCTTGTTATATGGAGATATTTTAAATGAAAATTAAATTCTTTTCTCTATTATAAACCCATTCATTAGCTGTTTTAACAAGAAACTATTTTATTATCACATCTCACATGCTCTCACTTATTAGTAGTCGGTTATGGAACACGAAGTGGTTTGACCTGACCACTCACTGTGGTCGATATGGACAAATTTACACCACAGAGGACGCGGTAAGCACTACAAGCGAAATAAATCAAAAGGTTTTCAATGAGAGGAACTGCTTTTGTTTTCTGTGAAAATTTTGATGATACGTGAGTGGCTGATTTGTGACGCCATATAGTTACTCCTACGATTGAGATCAGTGCCAAATTGCAGATATGATCCCGAATTGCTACTAAACAAGGGTCCATTACTGTATTGGTTGTTAAGATCTGTATTGGTTGGTGATAATATCTATTATTATTGACCATTATTTAAAAACGCCTAAACTTGATCAATATTTAGATAATAGTATTTTTCGCTATAAATATATTATATTTTAATTTAATTTTTCTCCTTCAAGATTTGATTGAGGCCTGATTGATGAAAGTCCAAATTATCAGTATGCAGGTTGGGCTACATTTGATGAATCTATTACCTACATTCTACTCAAAATCATACAGACATTCACGATCATATTGCCTTTTCTTTTCATAACTCCCTCTTAATCAATTAAACTACCTAGTTTCCTCGACATGATATACTCTTATGACAAAAGTTTCATTCGATTCGGAACATGATGAGGCATTTTACCCGGTTCAATTTATGTAATTCCAGTATGTACTCACAGATTTCAGTTTCAACACCCTTGCCCTTGACATACCTTGTTCTATTTGGTTCGGACGATTCGTGCAGCTGTGATTGTAGTACCATTTGTCTTTATCATAAAATTTGGCCTAGTGTAATGGATTACTTGGCTCAGCCTGCATGGCTCAACCCTAAACTAAACACTGAGAATGGGTTACAGCAAGAATTGATGAGATTTAGAAGGAACATCAACCCGAGATTATCCTCCAAATTTAGATTTTTTCGACAATTTTTCAGATGGTTATGGGCGTTTTTGAGAAACGGGTTTGCATGGACAGCTAGAATTTATAGTGTCCGATTTTTATGAAACCAATATGGGACCATCAAGGTCCCAACCCCTACAACCCAAATTTCAGCTCTTTTCGATCATTTTTTGCGCGTTTCAAGGAAAAACATCTTTGCGCATACTCAGACGGATGTCACGAACCATTCGACTTTGACTAAACAGTTCCCCCAAGAAAGCCCTAAATCGAGTATCAATTACATTTCATAAATATGCAGTGGATTCAAGAATTCTATCACCAATTATTTTTGTTATTCATGAACCATAACGTTCACGAAAAGTAGGTACCTATAAAAAAAATAAATAAATAAAAATAAATAACCATCATTCGTCAAATGAAAATTTATCTCGGATCAACCAACTCCATTTCATACAGCCATAGCGTGATTATTAGCTGTTCCCTAGCAATGCTCCTATATACCGTTTCGTTCACGATATTGTTCAATTATGTACCTACCTACGTGATAATTTTTAAATTTTGTGACACCTTCGCCGAAGCCCTGCGTCACTCATGAACGTCGTTGTGGTGCCGAAACAGCTTTTCACTAAGTCTGGTGACAGAAAAACATGCAACATGTTTTTTGCAAGCTGAAATGAAAAATAATTTAACCCCTTTTTTAATTTTTTTATTACCTCTTTTTATTATTCTTATTTTTTACATATTTCCTAGATTTTTTTACTCAGGTGATAAGAAACTCTTTTTTGACTCATCAAACCAGAAATCTCAGTTTTAGGCTCAGCTTATTTGAGAGCTTGAGATTCAACTTGCACAATGATATGGGACCACGTAGCAACCCAACCCCTACAACCGAAATTTCAGCTGTTTTTGGTCATTTTTTGGGTCGCTATGTGCGTTTCAAGGAAGAACATTTTTGTGCATACACAGACGAATCATACGAACCATTCGATTTTTGGGAAACTTACTTTGGACCATCCTAAACCAACCGTAAAGCTCTTTCTGGCCGTTATCAACTTGAGCTTACTATCTTTTCGAGGGACATAACAGGTGAGTATCCGGTTATCAGGAGGTGGCAGGAGCCTCCTTCCACGAACTCTCGTCTCCTCTGTCTCGACACAAACATCGATATCCACAACTGCTCGTAGCCCAAAACGTTGTCGATAAAAAGGTTTGGGGTTTTATGACTATTTCAGGAGGAATATCCTATTGGACTGTACCCGGGTCCGCAGATCAGTCGGTATGTCACACGTAGTGTATTTGACACCGCGGTCCGCATTTATAAACATATCGCATAATAATAATAACAATACATTATAATATAAAACCCGATATTGAATCCTTTGTTCTGAGAGTCATACGATGAAACGGTATCCGGATAACAAATGCGCGTAGGAGCTCACCCCACGCAGGTTCTTCCCGTGGTGTCATGATGCGGTAGACGTGTAGCTACACAATCGGATGTTTGTTTTGGTTTATTATTCTGTGAATAATACACCTATGTATTCGCTCAGCAAAAAATTTTTACAACAAAAAACACAAAATTTTTTCTTTTCCGTTTCAAGGTGCGTAGATTCCAAAAATGCAATGTCCGTCCACCGTCCGCCGTATCACGTGTACAGGCTTCATTTTCGGTCTAAAAAATTCGTTCTTTCGCACACATGCTCCATTTGGGCCCTAGTTGTGTCCCGAAACTTTGCAGCCCGATCGGAATATACCCAGGGGCGTTATGAGTAAAAATGTGTGTAAAAATAGGTACTTTTTACGTTTAAGCATCAACATGTTAGTAACATGAGCTTTTGAGGTATCGTTTTCCATGTTTTTAGGACGAGAAGACCGAACATGAAGTCGATTTTGATCAAAGAGTGGAAAATTGAGGTTCTACCAAATGTTCAGCTCCCAAAATTGATTTTTCGTGAGTCAAAAACCTGGGAAATTGTCTGAAATCACCATCAGTTTGTATAATAACACTAGAAAAAGTTTCAACACGTGGATCAAGACGATTAAATGGCACTACTAATGATCAGAGATAATTTGAAAAAAAAAAAGAAAAAAAAAGAGCCTACCTAATTCGTGTTTTGGGGACCAAAATTGGTGGAAACCATCAGAAATAGCTATTTCAATCATTTCACCTGAAAGAAACAATAAATGAACAGCCAACATTTCTGTAGGTATGTCCAATAGAATAATAAACCCATGTGACAAGGACTTTGCAGCGTTTTTTTCTCTACTTCCAGTGTCGCACTTGTTATCCTGCGTTGCTCTGGTGCCGCTAGGGATATTTAATCTTCATCAATAATCAAATTTTCATCGCATTCGGGAGCCAAGACCCATCGCCATCGTGCCTTTCTATCTGGTCTGCCTTTGAGCCAACTTCCGTGGTAGGTACGAGTATTTGAAGCGGGTGACCCTCCCAACGATTTGTTCATCAAGGAGTTTATCGTGAGGACACCAGTTTGTTATCTTCAGATGCTGAAATGCGACGCGGAGTTAGAGTGATGATAGCCTGATAGCCTTTTTGTTTCTCCTCATTTTTAGGGACACCAGGAAGCTTGCTTTCTAGTTGAGGGGTGCTCTAGGGCGGTATTCATAGTCCTCACTTTATTAAAAGTAAATGCTTAAGTGAACAAATAAGGAAGCAACGTCCACTTGGGCTATTCATTAGTCAGTGATAAAGCAAATGCTTAAGTCGTCCTTTAGCATTTCCTTTATTCCTATTTCATAGACAATAAGTGAAGAAAAATCTTTACTTTTCGGGCCTAAATAAGTGGAAAAAACTGAGGTACGACTTAAGGTCCTTAAGGTCCTTATTCATCGTTTGCACTGTTCTCTTTTCATTTATGTAATCTTTTCAGTGTCATCGTTCTCGGCATTCTTGTTTCTTTTCCCAATTATTCGGTTTTTTGTTTTGCTTTGATACGATGGATTACGAAATTTTGTTTGACTTCGATGAGTGGGATGAAGAGTTCGATGTAACGGAGAGCATGCGGATGATGAATACCGGCTTCATTTTCGGTCTAAAAAATTCGTTCTTTCGCACACAGGCTCCATTTGGGCCCTAGTTGTGTCCCGAAACTTTGCAGCCCGATCGGAATATACCCAGGGGTGTTTTGAGCGAAAATATGTATGAAAATAGGTATTTTTTGTGTTTTAGTAAAGATTTTTCTTTACTTCGGGGAGTAATGCCTATGAAAGCGAAATCAGATGAAGCATTTCCTTAAGAAATTATTTTACTTTCAGAAGTAAAGCATTATTTTTACTCAAGTCAGGACTATGAATACGGCCCCTAATGTTTTAATTTGGAACCTTGTGGGAGTGAGGGGGGGGGGGGGGTCCTAAATAACGGGGATAAAACAATAAGTTTAGACTATTCTAAAACCAAATCTGTGTTACCATATCACACAGGGTGACAAAAATTTAAGGCCCACCGAAATATTTCCCTTTAGAAGGGGGTTTTGAAAAGTTACAAATGCCCCCCCCCCCCCCCCCCCCCTAATTTTGTTTGCATAGAATCTGAATATGACCTTTTGCGTACGTGTGGACGCGCAAAACTTGCGCAATGCGCACTACCTTTGTCAAATGAGAACCCCCGATGTTTATTGCAGATTAGGGCGCACGTTTTTGCGCACTCAAAAGTTCGAGTGACGGGTCATTTTTTTCGTGACCTTTCACGTAGAATATGAATCTGCAATGAAGATTGGGGGTTCTCATTTGAAAAACAAAGTTACTGTGCATTGCGCACGTGCGCAAAAATGTCATATTCGGATTCTATGAAAAAAAAAAAAAATTAATGGGAGGGGGAGGGGAGGGTTACCATTTGAATTTTTTTTTCAAAACCCCATTCTGTATACCGGAAATATATCGGTGGACCTTAAATTTTGGTCACTCTGTATATGTATGGGTATGTTCATCTGACTTATGTTTTTTTCTAGGCAATCGGCTCAGTTTGATTCTAGTTGTACAACAAACTTCGGAAATGTCAAGTATACTGATTGGGGGGGATTAACATCTCACGCAAACTCACACGAAATTTACTTGTCTTTGGTTTCAGTCATTAGCCTAGACGTCAGAGCGGTTGAAGTTTTACACATTAAGTTTTTTATTTTTTCCATATGTTAGGTACTTATTTGTTTTCCTCTAAGGTTATGGATATTTGGAGGAATGATATTGGATGAGGAAGTTCGGGAGGAGGTTCAAGTCCAGTAACGGGCTCGTGTAAAGTTTGCGCTGGCAGTAGCAGTAGTTCAGTTTGAATGAAACTCAGAGATAATACATTTTTATGGCCACCAGCTTGGGTTTGATGTCGTCAGCACGGCAAGTGGGAACAGGGTTATAAGTACCTACTGCTTCTTTTGAAGTAGGCACCCGATGAACCAAAACTAGTCTATCCTGTGCAGCACACGGGTAATCGAACTATTCAACGTAAGACCCTTACGATATTGGTACAGGGGAAAAAGGGTAAGACTCCAAAATACAAAATTGTTCAGGGACACAAAAATAAACGTTAATAACTCATGGTAGTTCATTAAATTCAAGTTAAAATTACCATAAATTGTCACCATCACCATATAACCCCTTTGTTTGAATTTTAGTTGTCATGAATAATTTATAACAAAATGTACATGATTTAAAAAAATTATAATTTGAAAAAGTGTGGAATGAGATCTTTATTCCCCGCATTTTGAGCCCTTCAGTTTTGGTCTTTATCGATCGGGACGTCATCAACAAATTCGTCTTCGCTGTCGTTGACATTTCCACAGGTTTCAAGTTTTCATAGAAAGCTCGAGACTCCTCTTTAAGTAGAAATTTAGCCAAGTGCTGAAGGTCATTGAAATTGGCCACTTTGATGGGGAGTTTTCCATTGTAAAGAGGTTTTAGCTGGGTTGGGGGATTTGCATCTTCTGGGGTAGTTCCTGTACGTTTTGTTCCTCTCTTGCTCGTCTGTGGGGTCATCACAGAGCTAATGAGTAAGAATTTTTATGAAAAATGAATTTGGGAGAATCTTTTCGAATCTCAAGCACCCTTACAGGTCGCGTAGCAAGAGGGCATTTCTCCGGATATAGACCATTCAATCGGTCCAGTTATGAAAAATCGTGTTATCCTTTTCGCAATCAATTACTGTGAATGGAGAAGGTTTCACTCTGCTCGTCCCCAACACTTCTCGCCAGTCCTCGAGTGTTTCAGTGTAAGATTTTGCATTTACTAGACTGATGTTTCGGTCTCACTCGAGGTATGAGTGCCCTCTGATTGGAAAAACCATTTTCACCGATTCGAAACGATTTTCTTTTGTGATCTGGTAATGTAAAAATCTCAAAACTGTATAATTTTTGTTTTGCCCGGCACATGAATTCGCAAAATATTACTAACTGACGGATTTCAGCCGAGAGTATTTTTGTAAAAAAATGTTGTAGCATTGAGCAAACGTCATCGGCTCTTTTTTTGGCCTTCACGGGAAGAGAGGGGAGATTGGAGTCTGACCTTTCCTCCCGACCCTTTTTCCCCTGTACGGGTTTTGTTTTTCCGATAGTTCTGAAGCAATGGAATCTTTTTGCCCCAATGTCGAAGTACCACGTGAAACTACTCCCAGAAAGCCACTTGATGGCGCTATAAGCTCTAAATCGTTAAAATGTGGAGTCTAACCCTTTTCCCCCTGTACCCTTCGATTATTTTCGATGGGTGACAACTTTTTTTCGTCCCTCGAAATCAAATCTTCCTCTCAAATTCAGCGTTTCAACCTCACTGAACGAAGTTTGTTCCATTCCTGCCTCTGCGTGTACTTCATCGAGATAAGCGTTGGACCTATTTTTATCTCGATGTTTTACGTGCCCACAGGTCCAGACGTTCAACGCAAATATCTATGTGAATTCAGCTGATTTACTGAGAACATACTAGTAATTTTGGAGCAGTGGAAGCCTCTGCGCATGCGCAAACGTGAAATCTTTTGAACACCAGTACCGATTTATACCTTATTACCTCATAAAAATCCCTGGAATATACTCGTAATCAATTCAGGGATGCGGTAGCCTGTGCGCATGCTAATCTAGATAGCGATTTCGCTTAGATTTAAGCTAGTTAATGTTTGCATATCACGCGGTTTTATAGGTACGGATTAATGAAATGAAATAAAATATATTTCCTGATCATAACATGGTACATCAAGAATAGAATCAAATTGTTGAAAAATCAGTTCCCCTAATGGGCATTGCCCGCGACAGGGAGAACGAGCCAAAGCTAGAGCGCATTAAATTGCTGGAGCAACTGGCATTATCGATACTGGACGATCATACTTGGCGACAAAGGTATGCACTTTAAAAAGTTTTAAAGAGAAAAAAAGAAATATATACACTATAAAGAAAAGAAAACATAAATTCTGTACCTAACTCATTTCCATATGGGAAACTAGGTATTTTGGTTTTGCAAGAACCACCTCTTCAGAATAAGGTTTCTTTTATTTGGGTGCTCTACTAATTCTTTCTTTATAGTGGACGGAAGAGAGTTATACACACGAATGCCAGTGGAGCAGTAAAAATTCGAAGCAGCAGTTGTTCTCATGAAAGGAATATAAATTTTTCCATCGTACTGAAACCGAGTAACTGTGTCGTGAGCAGGTCGTGTGAATATATTCTCTTTCAGGACCTGCTTCAGGCTACTCAACTCCACTAGAGACTTCAGCTTTAGAATCTGGAGTTTATTGAAGATGGGACCAGTGTGCTCTAAAAAATTTACTTCTTGTAGCTACACGTAACAATATCTTCTGGCAAATGAAGACCGGGTTGATTGTTGTGGCATAAGCGCTACCCCAAACCGGAAGACCTTGTATTATAACTGATTGTACTAATGAGAAATAAATCGTAAATTAACAGTCCGAGTCGCGTTTTGTCAGGTGTCAAATCCTAAAAATCCGTTGTTGAGTTGTTCAATTTCGTTGAATTTTTGGTGGGTAGCTGGAGTACCTGTGTGTGCAAAACTAGCGGTGCACGAACCTCATTTCCTCCCAACTACCGAATATGTGAACCGGAGCAGAGCGTCTACACATCCGAAACTGTTTAAATAGAACGTATAGCGTCTATTTGCGTAAGTACCACTTGGGCGTTATCTTGTCTTAAGCAATGGCTCGAAAAGATAACCGCATCCTCGGTTCCCTTCAAGTATTGTTCGTCTCTCCAGGCTGAGTGATGGTTACTCCCACACAACATCACCTGTAGCTGAGGGTTGTCACCTCTAATGGCACCGGATACTCGGTTCAACGTCGTCGTCTCCTTCTCCCGACGTATCACCAAAGGAGGCGCATTCTCTCACGCGCCAACGCTCAATTAGGTACATACTCAATGAATACTGACGCTGGGCGTCCTTTGTGAAGAAAAGAATCATCCCGTTGGTCCCTTCAGCGTGGCGTGTACCTCACTTTTTGTTTACTCTTCTTTTAAAGCGAGGCTCTTGGAGTAACGGGTGAACAAAATGCAGCAGTGCTCAACGTTGCTTGACCTCCAGTGGTTTCGGTGCTCAACCATAACGAAACAGCGTCACTTTTTCGGTACTGCCTACCGAACATTCGCCTTTATAGCTGTCAGTGTTTCCGACCTTGTGGTCCAAATTTTCTCTTCTCCAAGATTATAAGTAGGTACGGCCAAGCAGTAGATGTTTCGCCGATTCAGCAGAGTCGCCGAATTATAGATTTCCTCCTCCGCTGAGATCAAATTATACAGGGTGTAACATGAGTGATGCAAAACCTCTCTCCCACGTGTTCTACATCTAATTTCCGACCAAAAGTGTCCTATAACTTTTTTTTACTCCGCTTAAAACCCCACTTTTTTCACTTTTAAGTTTTTTTTCGAGTCACTAAAGCAGCTATAATTTCCTTAATTTAAAGAGTAAATTCAAATTTGAAGATACATTTGGAAAGAGCGTTAAATTTCCTGTCTCTCTAATGCCTAACAAAATTTTTTTAGGTGGATTTGAGAAGTGAAAATGGAGTTTGAAAAGTGAATTTTGTCAAAATCTTAAAATCGTCCGTTTTTTCAAACGCTTGGTGATCCTAGTAATTCTTGTAGCAGAATGGTGAAGGTAAGCTAAACAGTGCGCCAAAACGTCAGCTTTCCAAGGGACTAATCAAAACGTTTTTTGGAATTGATTTCAAGAGAGAAAATGAGGTTTGAATACGAAAAAAACGTGTTGTTTCCGGCTAAATCGTGGGTTTTTCATGAAAAATGAACCTTTTGTGAAGTAGTGAGTCAACTATGGGGTAAATTTCAAATCGAATGGTGACACCCTCACATCATCTCCCAGTAAGTATTTGGTCGTTATTTTCAATCCTTCCTTCCTTTATTTGCTCAAAATGCCCTGCGTTTTGGTGAATACAGAGACCGGTTCGTTTGTGAAGGGTCCATAGGTGGCAGCGAAAAAGATAAGAACTCATCCCAATCATTCGTAGAGGAACAACAGTCGTCTCACGGATCTAAAAATCCTCTTCGCTTAACTTCCATAGTTCCATTCCTTGTAATGCCAACACCATTGGACTAAAATGAAAATAACGACCAAATACTTACTGGGAGATGATGTGAGGGTGACACCATTCGATTTGAAATTTACCCCATAGTTGACTCACTACTTCACAAAAGGTACATTTTTCATGAAAAACCCACGATTTAGCTGGAAAAAACACGTTTTTTCGAATTCAAACCTCTTTTTCTTTCTTGAAATCAATTCCAAAAAACGTTTTGATTAGTCCCTTGGAAAGCTGACGTTTTGGCGCATTTTTTATCTTACCTTCACCATTCTGCTACAAGAATTAATAGGATCACCAAGCGTTTGAATAAACAGACGATTTTAACATTTTGACAAAATTCACTTTTAAAACTCCATTTTCACTCCTCAAATCCTCCTAAAAAAATTTTGTTAGGCATTAAAGAGACAAGAAATTTAACGCTCTTTCCAACGGTATCTTCAAATTTGAATTTACTCTTTAAATTAAGGAAATTACAGCTGCTTTAGTGAGAAGAGGTCGGATACTCGAAAAAAAATCTTAAACGTGAAAAAAGTGGGGTTTTAAGCGGAGTAAACAAAAAATGTTATAGGACACTTTTGGTCGGAAATTAGATGTAGAACACGTGGGAGAGAGGTTTTGCATCACTCATGTTACACCCTGTATATTTGGTCTCTTGTCTCAATCTCTAAACTATGGAAGGAAACTATAGTCCCGAAACCTGACACCAAGTAAATAAATAATTTGAATACAGCAGAAAATACATACAAAAATGTCTGGTGATGCCATGCGGTAGGAAACACTAAAGGGTCTTTCTAGCATTTATTGATACATCAACAAACTTGCTAAAAATTAGGTGATAAGTTTACTGATTATGGTCTTCAGCATTAATCGAGGAAGGACAATCGCCGATAGCATCTTTAGCTCTCCGAATTCTTATTCCCTACATAGTGTACCTACCTATGTATTACACTCCTCGGAGTAGCGCATGACCCGATCCGAGATTGCCCTCGATGATTCATCGCGTTTATTCATTTATACGGCAGCACTAATTTCCACAATAACAATGTCCGCGCACGTTATTGCGCATTTTATTTTTTTAAATGAAGGTAGATTCCTTCCTGAGAACTTCGGCACCAACCGCACTGTCCGAAGATCAGTAGTTCTTTTTCTATGATTTTTCAAAGATTCCAGATGTTCATACGTCATTGCACCCCTCTCGCCTGTAGTGCGATTCTGGAACTCGTTACCTTTTTGACGGTAAGGAGTCGGTGTCGCTATCCCTCTCGTGTAACGACACCCGGATAACGAAATCGGTATTCAGGAACTTATGATACCGAACATGAACGGCGAATTGTCGTTGCAGAATGAGATACTGACGCAGTTAGCTTTTGGCTCACGAAATCTATAAAGGTCTAGGATCTTTATCAAATAACAGTATTAAAAGAAACAAGGGTAAAACCATCAAGACGTTGGAAGAAAGAAAACGGAACTTGTAATCAGTAAAAAGGCAATGAACAAGAGCGGGAGATAACAGCGACAAAGAGTATAGGCAAGAATGGAGGAGACCCACAGATAAGGAATTGTAACCTACACTCCCCCTCAATTCAATATTACAAAATTTTCATCTGAAAATAATTTCCAAACAATTACGAGTCAAAACACACGCACTAAACCGAGGCACTTGCGAAGTTCACAAAACTGAGAAAGGGGCAATCCCTTTGTGAACATATCACCTTCTTGCTGTGTAGTGGGGATGTACTCAAGACGTATCTTATTTTCTTCAATGAGGTCCTTGAGAAAATGATATCGTACGTCCAGGTGTTTGGAACGTTTAGTCTCTGGAGTAGAAGCCATCTTAATTGTGGACTGATTGTCTTCATAAATTGTCACAGGTGTGACAGTTTGTAACAGAAGTTCCTCCAAAAGTCGGGTGAGGAACAGACACTCCGCAGCTGCTGTCGCTAGGGCAATATACTCAGCAACACATGTAGAGGTGGCAACCAACTGTTGTTTCTGTGACCTCCAGATGACACAGTTTCCGAAGACTTTAAAACAGTAGCCAGTGATGCTACGACGACTTTCAATGTCATTTGCATAGTCAGCATCGGCAAAACCAACTAGCGGAGGAGCCTCCAACTGCCTTGTATAAACCAAGCTGAGGTCTTTGGTCCCTTGCAAATATCGAAGGACGTTCTTGAGGTAAGTCCAGTGTTCCTCATTGTAGCCATTCTGGAACATACTGAAGTATGATACAGAGAATCCAAGGTCAGGACGGGTACCGAGCATAAGATACATTAACCCTCCAATTAGTTGTTTGTACGGGTATTGATCACGGTCAAGTTCACCTTTTGTTAGGTAAAGCTTTGGCTGAATCGGCAAACCAGCAGGTTTACAGTCAGACATTCCAAATTTAAGAAGCAGTTTGTCAATTAGTTCTCGCTGACTCAATACAAGTCCATCTGAAGTTTGCTTGATAGATATTCCGAGGAACTGCATAGATTTCTTGGAACTGTCTGAAAGATCCTTCATCTCAAACTCACTCATGAGGCAATTCTTGATTGTTTGAAGTTCTTCGAGAGATTTTGAAATCAGGATCATATCATCAACATATATAATCAAATAAGTACCATTTGATCTTATATATAGACATGGGTCAGCTGATGATTTTCGGAACTTCAAAGTCTTCAGGTACTTAGTTAGTTTGCTAAACCAACACTTTGGGGCTTCTTTCAAGCCATACAATGACTTCTTCAACTTGCACACAACACCATCCTCACAGTTAAGTCCAAGAGGGGGTACCATGTACACAGGTTCCGGCAAGTCACCATGTAAAAAGGCACATGTCACATCAAACTGACAGAAATTCAACTGTTCATGTATCATCAGCGAGAGGAGAGTTCGAATAGTCACCATCCGTGCCACAGGTGCGTAGATTTCTTCATTAGACTTCTCCCCCTGAAGAAATCCCCTGGCAACCAATCTTGATTTCTTGATTTTCTGACCGTTGACAGTCTTCTCTTTGAAAATCCATCTCGAATCAATCACTTTGCAGTTTGCAGGACAAGTAACAAGGTCCCAGGTGCCATTCCTGAGGAGTGAGCCAATCTCTTCTTCTATTGAGGATTTCCACCCAGAAGTAACAGCTTCTTCATATGACTTAGGACCGGTGTCAAGAATATCTTCTACAGAAAAGGCAGCCATCATGCCAATTTCATAATCTGAAAGCCATTCAGGCAACCTCCTGTCCCGTTGGGGGCGTCCAGAATTGTGGCCATGATCTGTAGGTTGCTCATTAGAGATAGGGCGGGAGTTACCAGACGACTCATTCTCACTGGCACCAGATCCAGTCCCTGGAGCAGGATCATCACCTGGAGGGTCTGAAACATCAGCTTGAGGTTCCTGAACTTGTGAGCAACCAAGCTGAAAAAATGGCAGGGGCACGTCCGAACGTCTGGCAGTATACCATTCAGTGCCTGAAAACAATGTGAACTCATCAAACCGAATATTCCGACCAAAAACAACCTTTTTGCCTACAGTATCCCACAGCCTGTAGCCATTGGGAGCGTATCCAATCATAATCATGGGTTTAGAACGTTCATCCAGTTTTTTGCGTAACTGTTTTGAAATATGGGAGTAAGCAACACAGCCAAACAATTTGATTTTCTTACAATTTGGCGTATAACCAAACCAAAGCTCAGCAGGAGTGACTCCACGAGGAAGAGTAGAAGTTGTTCTCCTGTTAATAAGATACGTGGCAGTCAACAGAGCTTCACCCCAAAATTCATTACCAAGCTTCGAATCGAACAGCAAACAACGCACAGTATCCATCAATGTACGATTGAAACGCTCCGCTGTGCCGTTTTGCTCAGGGTTGTAGGGAACTGTGCACTGAATATCAATTCCGTGTTCAGTGCAATAATCTTTGAATACACGAGACATGTACTCCCCACCTCCATCACATCGAAAAATGTCCAGTTTGGAATCAAATTTAGCAGTGGCATACCTATGAAACTGTTTAAACTTATCAAAAACTTCATCTTTACTTTGCATCAGATAGACTGAACAAAAATGTGAATAGTGGTCAATGAAAGTCACAAAATATTTCATATTGTTGTGCGTCAAACTCATTGGTCCACAAACATCAGATGAGACAACCTGCAACACACGAGTAGCCTTACGATCCTGGGGCAGATCCGGAAATGGGTTGCGCGTTTGCTTTCCACGCATGCAGACATCACACATGTTAGGTGTAGGGTACAAATGTGAATGACCCATCCTTCGATGCAATAGTGTATCTTCAGCAGTGAGATTTGCTGATCCAGAATTTAATGCCAAGTCTGACATATTGGCAGATTTAAAATTCAGTAGTAAGTCCAGCACATATAGATTTCCGGTAGATGGCCCCTCAAGCAGGACAGAACCTTTGTTCTGAATGACAACTCTGCTTGACTCAAATTTCACAGACATACCCGCTTGCTCAATACACCGGACAGACAATAGATTCCGAGTTAATCCAGAACAAGCTATGACATTCTTGATGACCAAGGGTTCTCCATTAGGAAGAAAAACGTTGAGATTCCCAGTCTTCCGAGCAGCAACTGAGTGACCCTTCTTGGCAACTTTGATCTCAAAGTCCACATCTACAGCATTCTGTAAAAATTTAGACGACTCTATGCAAATCAAGTGGTGAGTACAACCTGAGTCAACAACAAAAGATATATTGTTCTCAGAGGAAACAGCATGAGCCTCACTACAGTCAGCAGCACCAGTGGTAAAAAATGAAACGGGAACATTATGTTCTGCTGAATTTGCTGAACTGTGCTTGTTGTTGGGACATTCCCTCTTTATATGACCCCATTGTTGACATTTATAACATTTGTATCTAGATTTGTTTGAATTTGCTTTATCCTTGGGCTTGGTGTTGCTGAAATTTTTCTGACCAGCGAAAGCTGATGACTCAGTCAAGGTATTTGAGGAACCTTCTGATGTCAGGCGAGCCTCTTCAGAAAGTAATTGATTTTTCACCAAATCAAAAGTGACCCTCTCAGGAGTAGTATCCAGCAAAATCGAAATCGCTCGAGCAACAGCTGAATAAGCAGCAGGCACACGCGTCAAAAGTTCTGTAACCAACTCAGTATCACTCATACTTCCACCAGCAGCCTTAAAATTGTTGACAAGACCATCAAACTGAGTGAGAAACTCCAGCAGTGTACACTGGTTACGAAATTTGAGTTGACTGAGTTCCTGTTTAAGCCTAACTTGCTCAGCGATTCCACTACGAGAGTATGTAGCCTTGAGAGAAGCAACCATGAGCTTGGCCGTTGACTGGCCCCTAACTGAAGTAAGAATTGAGTCGTTCAAATGTTGAACTATTATGCTCCTAGCTTTCACATCTTGTTCCATAAATGCAGCCTTATCAGCGTCCTCAGAAGGCGAATCTGCCGTCAGAGCATCCTTACACTTGTTCTGCTCGAGAAGCAGCTCCAATCGAAACAACCAATTCGAAAAATTCTTACCATCAAACGGTTTGAGCATACTCACGAATGTCGACGCCATTGTCCTTCTATTTCACTCTGTCCAAGTCCGAAATCAAACAACTTAACTCCAACTTACTATCTTGAAACCACTTCACTTTTTCACTAGAAACGTCGGCCCATAACCTAAAGGTCTAGGATCTTTATCAAATAACAGTATTAAAAGAAACAAGGGTAAAACCATCAAGACGTTGGAAGAAAGAAAACGGAACTTGTAATCAGTAAAAAGGCAATGAACAAGAGCGGGAGATAACAGCGACAAAGAGTATAGGCAAGAATGGAGGAGACCCACAGATAAGGAATTGTAACCTACAATCTAAGTCTAGGGCCGGACGAATTTCGTTCGTTAGGTTCATGGCCAAGTGTCAACTTATCTTAAAGGTTTTTCTAAATATGCAGGGAATAAGGATTTTGTCCATATCTAATCTTTCAAACTTTCCAGTTCCCAAGCAAGGAATTCGAATGCCTGACATTATCCAAAATTCATAAGCGCACGAAAAAATGCAGTAGGTAGGTAACTACCTGCATGGTGAAATGCGATTTTAAAACGTAGGTTACTATCCAAAGTGAAATAAAACCGACTAGTACATCAGAAGTTTCTATATCACTTTGTAACTATCTACCTATGAATAATGTAATTTTAAGGTTCAAGTTATTTATTACGATGTTTTTATGACATGACTGCCATAAATTATTAAGTCACTAATTTACCTACCTGCTTACCTAAGGTAATATTATCTACATTGGGCTTATTACGTTAAATAAAATTGAAAAAAACATGGAAAAGAAAAGTAGGTATACACTTACCGTTACGTTAAACACTTACCGCAAAACTTTTTTTACGGGTGTGCAAGTTTTTTCGGTGTAACGAGGTTACGGTACGGATAACGGGGGGTCTATAGCCATGGGAATGATAGCGACCCCGTAACTACAAGTTATCGACGAGTTAGCGATAACTGACGCTGTTGAGCGCTTACGCAGAATACCAATCGTCGGTATTTAGTGACATCGATATTTTTCGTTACCTATGCTAACGATATTTTATCGTCGTTTTGATGCCATACCGAGTTGCAGAATCGCACTGCTGGGCGGGACCCTCCTGCCCACTGTGACGTAGAAACCTCTGGAAACTTTGAAAAATCATAGGAAAAGAACTACTAATCGTAGGACAGTGCGGTTGGTGTCTAAGTTATCAGAATGGAATAATATAAACCGCTTTTGTGAATCTCCAGCCTAGAACTTAAGGTAACCTTGACGATTTTTAAATAGGCTACTACTTAAATAGACTTTTAAATAGGATCTTTGGCTACCAACGGTTTTATTACCTATCCTAGATTTTTCATGGCTCCTAATTCCAGCACCTTTGTCCCCTCCTCCTTAGTACTATGGCCCCTGTGTATACTCCCCTTGTGGTACTTTCAAATTTATTATTAACCTACATAAAATGACTACCTACCTCCGTTGAACTATAAATCTAGAGACAAGGAAGCGTCCCGCCCGCCAAGAAAAGCGACCAAGAACGCTGTTTATACGACAGAACAAGTAGGGTTCTCCGGTCTTCAAAAACCGTGAAATTTCTTTCAACGCTGTTTGGCGGGTAGATTTTTGTCCCTCAGGCGAAAAGCCCCCGCTAAACAGCGTTGAAAGAACTTTCACGGTTTGAGAGGGGGGTTCTATAGACATATCCAACAGAGGAGGAAGGAACAACCAGACAGAACAAGTAGGGTCCCCCCCCCTCCCGTAATTCAGCCCCCTGGGGGTATCCGGTGTTGAATTTTTGCACACCCATCTTCGAGGGGCTCTGAGGACATGTGTACCAAATTTCAACCCTCGGGACCATCAGCTGCTCCTCCCTTCTATTTGAAATTTTTAGGTAAGGAGGTACGTACTGAGGAAAACAATTTCAGGTACTTTCTGGGGAAAAAATGATTACTTCAACAGTGCAAAAAGATGTGACCCCCCCCCCCCCCCCCCCACAACAACCCTGTTGTAAAAATTCACCCGCCAAAAAAACTCCTCATCCGCAAAAAGGATTGATACCCATTTTGCACGCCAAAATAGGATGCACGGTGTTTCGCATCTCGCTCTTGGATGTGCGTATAGCAGCAATTAGTTTCCTTCCCTCTCTGTTGGATATGTGTGTATAAACCTGTTCCTCCTCCCCCCCGCCCCGCCCTGCCCTCCCCTAAAAAAAATTGAAATTTCTTCCAACGCTGGTGGTATTTTTGCCTGGGGGGGGGGGGGGGGGCAAAAATCTGACCGCCAAACAGCGTTGAAAGACATTTCAAGTTTTTTATTGATGGGGGGGGGGGGGGGGGATGTTTATATAGGTACTCATATTCAACAGGGGGAGGGAGGAACAGGTTGCTGCTATACTTACAAACAATAGCGAGATGCGAAGCACCAGCATGCAATTTTGGTGTGCAAAATGGATATTGCAATCCTTTTTACGTTTGAGGAGGTTTTGTTTTGGCGGGTACATTTTTACAACAGGGTTTGGGGGGGGGGGGGGGGGGGGGAGGGGTAGTTTTACTACCTACTTTTCCCTCTCAGGGTTCTGATTATAGCCGTCTCCTCAACCATCATTTATGGTAACCATAAATGATGGTAGAGGAGACCATAATTTATTATGGTAATTCGGGTTACCATAAATGATGGTCATTTATGGTAATCAAAATTAACAATCTCTTCACTGTTCGTTGGTTTTATGGCTTTATCATGAATATTTTATGAGGAAATTAACCGCGCGGGAACGATCATTATTTACATCTGAAGTCTTGACTTGTCTGATCCAAGAGGCGACTTTATCCTACAAACGACCCAACAAATGCATTTTGATTTCCCGAACGCCCACGTGTATTGATAAACCCACGCACGTTCAGGATAACAATTCGTAGTTGTAAACCCAAAGGAAATTCGGTGGCCGCGGAGTTGTGGGGGGGGGGGGGGGGGGTGTCAAGGTGAAAATCATTGCAGAACGAAAATAATAATTGTTCAACAACTCGGAACTGTTAGGTGCCTCAACTGGCGCCATCCACCTTGACGTCCGCAATTAGTTAAAATCACGGTTAGGTAGGTACCTACCTGCCTTCGTACGAGTCTTGTTCATTCCACCAAGTTAGGCAGCCTCAAGTTAGTGATATCCACATCAGGGGAATTCAACTTTTACGGATCAAAAAAACCTTCGTATATAATAGATTTAAACGCTGTAGTCCACTGTCATAATAGTAGGTAACTATACAGCATTAAGCGGTGGTTCTTGAAAATTTTTGGTACACAAAGAATATCGATGTTTCAAGAAGAGGTTCTCTCTCATTGAGCTACTATTATGAGTGACCATAGAAACGACAGAGATATTATAATCAATTTGTTACATGGTTGGGATCGAACGATGAAAGTGCTCCAATCGATGTAAACTCGAAAATCTTGGAAACATCGATTTTATTTGTTTCTGTACATACAGCGGGATTGTACCTACCAATTTGTTTTAGCTAGGTAGCTTTCTTCGACGGAAATACTGTCAATCAGAACTCCATATACCCAATTCTCAAAAATAAACATTTATTTACATAACATGAAATTGTGTAAATATATGTACTAAGTACCGAGTACCTACCTGCCTATAGCATTTTTCAGCCAAAATAATTATTGTTCAAATCAAATCAATAACAGTAGGTAGGTTAAAATTAATAAATGCAACTGGCATTTAATAAATGCCAAATTAATAAATGCATACAAAAACCAAATTAATAGACTATTTTTCAATAACTCCGTTTTTCTTTTTAATAAATGTCCCAACCAATTTAATAATATTTGTTCTTTGAAGTTAGTCATCGACCCTCCACCTACCTAATAATAATTTCCATTCAATTTTTGATCATACGAACCAATTTACTAATGTATGTTTTCAAAGGCTTTTTAATTACTTGAAATCAACTATTATTAAATTGGTTGGGACATTTATTAAAAAGAAAAACGGAGTTATTGAAATGTTCTTTGAAGTTAGTCATCGACCCTCCACCTACCTAATAATAATTTCCATTCAATTTTTGATCGTACGAACCAATTTACTAATGTATGTTTTCAAAGGCTTTTTAATTACTTGAAAACCTCGCAGCTTACAGCAGATTAGAGAATACCTTTCCCTCTTGCAGTAAATTAATCTTGATGAGCCCAATTGAAATCAGCTGGTGCATTGAAGTCAGTGAAAAAGTGGTATTAGGGTGTAAATTGAGATAAACTCCCGGAACTAGGTACCGGACACACAAGCTGATCCTTCAGTATTGCGTAGGTACTGACCTTCAATGTCTGAGGGTGATCTCAATGCTTTGATTCTACTTTTTAATACAAACTGATGAAATAAATTATAACACTCCTCGTCCCCTTACAATCGAAAATGCGTATTATGTAGGTAGGTACGAACCTACGTCAGTAGATCATCGTGTAGGCATCAGGCGCACATAATCTAAAGACGTTTAGTATCTTCCTAATTCATGATTTCCACCTTCAAGTATCGGCAACCCATACTTTATCACAAGAATGGTCAAAAGCTGGTATTGTAAAAGATTTGCAAAAGCAGTCACGAAAACTATTTATGCTATGTTTAAGAGTGATTATTTTCTTATGCAAATAATAAAAACTCTGATTCTTTGATCTCGAATGGACATATGAAATTATTATGATTGAATTGTAAGAAAAAGAGGCGGAGAGTGGGGCGGGGAAAACTGTCGAAATGAAGCAAAATACCTAGGCACCTTACTAAATGTTTCAATTTGCTTTGATAGGTAGGTACCTAATTCAACTTAAGAACAATTCAATCAAAGGCAGTTCAGCTTGAATTTTGTGATCATCAATGAGTTCAGGGGTTAGGTACAGTGTATTAGAAATAGGTACCTAACATATTTACCAAGACATTCCAGTTTTGATGAAACTTGAGGAATACGTCCAGGGAAGTCCATTTTGGAGTCGCAGAAGAGCTGTGGGGTCTGGGATTTGAACATTTCACGCACTTCACATACACGGCATTTTGGCCATCTGAATCAGATCTCCCTGAGCGTCCGGAACTGATACCCTACCTTCTTTCACTCAATTTGATTTGTTTATATTACAATCACCACAACATTAAGTAGGTAGGTGAATGTACAGTACACTTCATATTAGGAGGTTTTTGGGATGCTCTGAATAGGTACAATCCAAATTATCATTATGTAGGAACTGTGCCCCACACGACTCAATAAGTTAGACACCTACCTACCACGTAGGTAATTAGTGAGTAATTTATTACAGTGCTAGGTTTGGGTTGCTATTAAGTGAAATTTAAACGTATTTATTCGCCATGAAGCAATTGAAAAGCAAATTCAGAATTGGAGACCATTCGACTAAAATGTGATCCCCTCCGCTACCAATCTACGCAGGTCCCTCTATAATTATTCCCATGGTTTCACTCATGCCCTCCCCAAATCAACCTCTCCTGCTTTGATTTCACCATTCGATTGGTCCAGACGCTATTACTATCTATCCAAAGTTGCATGTATTACCTACAAGTTGCTCCAGAATTTCATATTAGGTACCTACCTACCTGCCTACCTCAAGTTTCATTCGAACCTGGTCCAGTTCCTTTACAACTTGTCCAACGCTCACGAACACGTTTTTGAAAATTCCAATCGCCATAGCATTCAAGTTGGACTTCGCCTATACTTATGTTCCTACCCAGTCATATTTCATTCCAGGATTATTCCACCCATACTAACAGGTACATACCTACCAAGGTATTTTGTTCCAGTTAAGTGTTTCTTCATTCCCAGTCCGAATTTCGATGGTTTATGCCCACGTTTCTCCTAAATTCGAATGATTTGTGCAGCTTCGATGTGTGATAAAGAAAGACAAATTTAGATAATGTAGTTTGGTAAGTAGGTAAATCATTCAAAAGCAGAGAACCGAATGGAATCACAGAATAATACCGCGACCAATATCGTCGTTATAGGTAGGTAGGCCTGCCAACTCATCATCAATCACACCTAGGCCAAGTAGGAACCAACAGGAAAGATTAAAATACGTAGGTAGGGATGTATGATACTTCGAAATGTATCGATACATATCATATCGATATTTCTAAAAAGTATCGAAAAGATCAGGCCGATACTTTCAAAAAGTATCGATACATTCAAGTATCGATACTTTTTACAAACTCAAAATTAGAAAAGTTCCGGCCTCATGGATTGTGTTGTTTTGCGCCTTCCCCTTCCAGTGTTCCAGTTCCACCATAGAATAATTCTATGCCTGACAAAGGTGCACAGGTATCAGTTGAGTTGTTTCACGTTTCCAGTCCTACTAGATGCCGGACAGTATCAGTTGAATGAGTGATCATTTCCATTTTTATGTCAAGGTTGTTGGCAGATGGTGGTACTTCAGGCATGGTAGCGATCAGGCTTTGTAGTCTTCTGTGAAACTTGGAAGTAAGAAAAGATCCTTGAAAAAAGTAACGGTGTCGATACCGCGAAAAAAGAAAAAGTATCCCGATACATTGCAAAAAAAAAAGTATCACAAAGTATCGATACTTTTTCTTAAAAGTATCGATATTTTGAAGTATCGATACTTTTTATACATCCCTATACGTAGGTACTGCATCTGACCCTTGCACCCGTCTTTTTGAGGTTAACCATGAATTTATTGTTAATATTATATCGAATGTCCTAAATTCGACTGAATAACATGTGATCTTATCACAAAATTCCATAGTATAACAAACCTGTACCGTTTCTTTTGCAGGACAACGAATTACGACGATACAGCTGGATGGAGTGCAGTATTTTATAAGTCGGATGAACCCGTACTCTCCTGAGCTCAACTATTTCCTCGCTTACCAGTACTGCAGATCGATTGGCCTTCAACTGGCATCTTTCGAAACCAAAGAGAAATCCGACTCCATCATGCAATACCTAATCAATGCTGGTGAGCACTAACGACTTTTAATGTCAATCATTAACAACGGCGAGCACTAAATCGCACGTGTCTGGGTTTTGAGGATCAAATAATAATGGTACCTATAGGCAGATTTTCAGATAAGGTGAGCAACCCGGAATTTTGGGAAACAGGTGAATAATAGGACAGACATACGGTAGAAGGGGCTACTTTCTCATTTTTTTTGCCAAATTCTGTTCAGTTACTAACATTAACACATAATGAGGCGTTTTTGTCGGACAGTCTAGTGAGAAAACAAGTGTGAAATTTGAACGTATCAGGTAAATGACGATGTACAGAACCGCAACAGATGGATGGATGGAATTTCAAATTTATTTATATATATATTTTTTTTAAATAGTCCTCAAAATCACATCAAGGGGTGGTTCACAAAAATTCACAGCAAAGGTTCTTGAAGGCTGCCAGGAAGGTTTCCATTTCTAATCTTGGGTTGTTGGCAGGATTGAGAACCTTTGCTCCGCCTCCTTGGACCAACATCCAGTCAGTTGTCAATAGACCTGATTCCGCATTTCTACTTTAAACCATCCTCATTTAAAAAATACCGCTTATTTTTGAAAACGGGCTTCAAACTACTATTTTTCGACGATTTTTCAAAAAAAAGGTCAGTTAACCAAATTGATCGTTTTCAACCTCAGAATTGAATTCAGCAGCCTTTGTCCCAATTTATTTTTCTCTATGCTCGAAAGCACTTAGGTTCCCCAAAGGCTCCGAACAGTAACCAGAGTAAATGTGTTTACAACCCGGCCCCTTTGTTTAGGTAGAAAAATACATTAGCCACATCTAGAAAATCCATGTGCGCAGCTGTGAAGAATGAAGTACTTCTGTAGCTTGGTAGGTAGTTGCGTTTTTATCATGCAAGCATGAACGAGTAGAAGTAGGAGTAGAGTGAACGAGAGATGTAGGTAGGTACCTAAGTAATAAGGCTGTAAATTTATGGACACACATACATGTTCATTCTCATATGCAATGGGACATATCAAGAAACTAGTAGGAGTAGTGCCAACTACCTGCCAACCAAACTTAGTTAACTGTATAAAATGTGTAGGTACACGTCTGCTAAAATTTTCTGCATAGAAAACTAACATTTTCTGATTCTGCTGGAATTTTCAGGATACAACAAGTACGATTTCTGGACCTCTGGAAACAGGCTTGGAACTGACATGCTGATATGGATGAGCACTGGCCTCCCATTCAACGCCACATTCGATTATATGAAGAAGAACCCAGGCGAGGAGATGCCCGTGGCAAGACAGCTTGGTGCTGTTGAACAAAGGTACCAAGTTGATCTAAGATTGAACAGATTGGTCCCATCCTTTATCCAGTAGGTACCTACTGCTATCTTTGTTCTGTTCTTGAAGAAGACACTTCATCTAACCACGATTGGAATAGATTGTAAATCCTTTACTAGAGCAGCTTATCCTTATCCTAACTACTCTGGCTAGAGGGAAGGTAGGTAGATATATAGAATTCCCCTTACCAACTGTACCTATATCTCCTCATACCTATAACTTAAATCACTTGCGGCGGAGTAGTAGAAATCCATAGCAAAAAACTACAAGATAAAAATAGAATAGTCTATTTCTACGTAAGAAACAAACACAACTGTAGACCAGTTTCGGTTGTTAAACCATCATCATTCTATTGAGTACTGATGATGGTTTAACAACCGAAACCGGTTTACAGTTTTGATAGTTTCTCACGTAGAAATAGACTATTCTATTTTTATCTTGTAGTTTTTTCCTCATGCCTATGCAAAGAGGGCAAATCAACGCTGAAAGACACGACATACCTAACTACTGGGACTTTGTGTTCCTCTACATAACCAATACAATCAAAATGCCCTGCATTGGATCAAGTTTATTTCCTTTTTTTACAGTAGGTAAATGAATTTTCTTCATCCAGATGTGTATAACAGAGTTGAGTATCCTTCCAGGAAAGACAGTGGTGCGTCGTCCGGTTGCGTTCTGCTCAGAGCTCCAGACCTTCAGTGGGACATCAATGACTGTACTGACATCAAAGACTTCATTTGCGAGCAAACCCGATGCTATTACTACAATTACGGCTCTATTCCCGTCTCCTCTGCTCAGGGGTAAGCAGGTGAGAATTATCTATTGAGAAAATATGAATACCAAGGCCACTCAAACATTTGATGCACTCATTTCAGCACGTGCACAAAATAAAAGAACTAAACCAGAATTAAATGATGAATGTTATACACATAGCCTGCAAGATATTACGTACGCACTTGATAAAGTTATACTATAGGTATTACTCTCATTTCTCTTGCAAATCTAGCTTCATTTTTATAAACTGAAACTTTGATGTGAAGTGAAGCCTACAGACCTCATTAAGAAAATAATTATGTTGATTTCTTTATTGCAACTGATGGGTTTGATTATGCACAACATCATGCACTTAGATGGATAAGTGAATTACCTACTTTTCATATAGATTTTAGGCACCTGATGGGCGAGCCATGATCAAGAATCATGAAGTCAGAATATCATTCCAAGGAATAGGTGCTTGTCCTGGTGCTGGTAATCAGGGATTTTTTTTGGTCTGTAATTTTATGACCATTGCACTGCTGGCAAATAAAGAAACCATTGTAAAGAATTTTGTAAAACATATTTCATAGTGCATAAAATATCCACAGAAGCATGACCTGCAAGCGCACAGCCCCAAATAGAGAATATTATGAACTAGAATTGAAAGGCAACAGAACCAAGGTCAAACAGGTAATTACAGGATACCTACTGCTCAGTACCTAAACTAAAATGCTACAATAATGAGAAATACTTCAACAAGACACATTGCCATTTGTTGTGAGACTCACAGCTGGAACTCCGATATAGGATTCCACAATCTATTTGAAATACCACAGGTAGGTACAAGGGCGTTGCGTCCATAAGGCCACTGCCCCAGCACCCAAAAACAGGAGTAACAAAAAAAATCCAACCATGTATTCAGTACCTAACCGAACACAAATGCCAACTGTTGGCTTTTGAATTTCCCTCCATACATTGTACCTAGCTTTTTTTTACAAAGTTCAACTGCGACCTGCTAGATTTCTCTGGCTATGGATATTCAATGTTCTAGCAGAGCATCCATGGTGGTTCCCTAGACCAAGCATGTTATCGGAATAAAGCAACAGTAATAGATCTCCTGCAATCGAAATCGAAACCTAGGCTCCCGAAACTGACTGGCCCTAGGACATAGTGTTCCCATGGCAAATGAGAAAAGTGGCCTGTCCGCGCATGCTCAGTCGAGCAAAAATGTAGTTAGCCATGCCCACTTCGGGCCCTGTCCCCAGAATCTGATTTCCACCCAAAAATCGTTCCTGTTCACAATCAATTCGATCCCTTTGATTCAACTTGTCATCCTGATAGGTACGTGATGCTTATGTCTTTGGATTTGTATTTGTTGTCTCCTGATCTCGCGAATCACATTTGCTTTCTCTGTTGAGTCTGTTGTCAGTTTTCCATTTTTTTGCGTCAAATTTTGTACATTTGCGTTCGGTCGGGTTCCAATGACATACATGTACTTGTGGTACCTACGTGCGTTTTGTCCTGTTTGCTGTCTTGTGGATAGATTAGCGTCCTATGTAACACACAGATAAGTACCTAGCTTCTAGTCAACAGCCTCTCCATTCGAGTAGGTACCGGCCGAAGGGTCACTATTTCATTGTATTTCAGTTTACTATATTTTTGTACCACATGAATTCGTTGGCTAATTTACAGTCGAAATTTTCGACGTTTTCGTATGACGATAGTGTTGATTAAAAGTTTAGGAAGTTCAGCAAAGGAAGAGCCTTTCCTGAATATCATTCATTAAATAAAGGAAATAAAGGGAAGGGTGTTGTTGCCTTGAGGTATTTTGCAGACAAATCTGTTGGTTATGTGATCTGGTTTGGTGCCTCACCGTTTTCTGAGCCCTCGCTCCGCTAGTGGGTAGATATTTAGTTAAGGAGTTGATGCACCTGATTCTTATATCAGTTGAATTTTTTTCTTTTTTTTTGCGTTGGTGCTGTGTCAGATGAAGCTCTTACCAGATAACAATGTCAGACTGGAGCTCAAACATTTTTGAGAAATTTTGAGATCAGAAGCACCACCAACCTGGACTTTACCAAACCAGATTGTTTTATCAATGTTACAGAGTCGGCCCAGTGAAAGGAAGGAGCAGCAGCATGCCATTGATACCATCAAAAGAACGTTCCAGCAGCAGTACAACGCAACAACCTCAGACCCCAGAGACGACCAGCAGAACAACTCAGGAACAACAACAGACAACCGTTGAATACACGACTGAACAGCCAGAGGAAGCCTCAACGGCATCCAGTGAAAATCTGACAGAACAGCAACAACAAACAACGACGATTCAAAACAAAGCTCGGCTACTCTCAAGAAGCCAGCAACCAGACAACCAACTCAGTGCTGATAACGTTCCCTGGTCTTGGGCCAGAAATATCATGCTTGAAAAGCCTGTCCTCAAAAAGACAGCCAACTTGTGATTTATGTACAGAAAATTCAACTACCAATATTGTAGGTAAATAAGCGTTGCTTTTCTCTTGACTGAATATCTACTCCTACTTGTAATCAAATTAGTAAATCTCATTTAAAAAACCTAGGTTTTCAATAGCTTTAAGGAACCCAGAGTTTAAATGGTTCTCTCTCCCCTCCCCACGTATTCTTTTCGACTGTATTTATAATCTGACAAGGATTCATCAGATTATACAATTTTTTGAGTTTTAGTTGTAGATAGTTTGCTCTCTAGTGTCAAAATGTAGTTTTTTTTAATGTCTAAATTCCAAAAGTACCTACCTAGGTATTTTCTTGACGAACAACGAGTCTAATAGTTGTAATTGTTTTTTCAACAATCAAAATATAATTCTAAAATGCAAAAAAATGAAGAATATTGTATTACAAACCTCTATACCCACAAAATATCGTTTTGGATGAAGATGCCTTGATTGAAAGGGATAAAAATATAGATTTTTCACAAGCCATTCAGACTTTCACCGTACAATTTTATGAGTGAAATTTCATTCATTAATCCATGCAAAGATTAATTAGTGAAATTAATCCATGGGATGGAAAAATTACGAAATGTAACACACAGATTACATAGTTTCAACTCGTTCCAGTACACGCCTTGTCGAGATAGTACCTACCCAGTTCTTGGGCACCTACACCTTTAGGTACCTACCTATCGACCGTCTTGCAAGGAGGATGAGGCTATTACAAAAAAGTCACGAATGGTCTTGGTCCACTACTAAAAATAATCCTTGGGGGCTTGAAAAAATAAAAACAGTATTAGTACCTTTACTAGATATCATTTATTTCGTTTCTGTACGCAAATTCGAACTCATCAACATAGATTGGATTACTGAAGTTGACAGATTCTGGTTCGTGAATTTTACCCGAGTCCACTGAAATAAAACATTCAAGCAGTCAACAGTACAATCATAGAAAGTAGATACAAATAATTCGACTGAAACACTTTCTAAGGAACCCAGATACACACAACCAATATCTATAATAGAATGAGTATGTAACCAATAAAAATAGTGCACCTGCCTAAATTGATAAAATGAAACTGAATACCTACATAAAGAATGATGACAAATGTTTATACATTATGTAGATGGGAAAAATTAATTTGACATCAGTGGCAGTAAGAAATGGAAACCTGTGAGTAAAACATAGAAGATCTAAAGTTGAATGGCTGTGTATTTTTTAAATTTAACCTACTTGTAATTTTACTTCAATAGAAAAATACTCAAGGTGACTTAATTGTGCTTTGATAAGGAAGGATTTTCCCTCACTGCTTTGAAGCTTTTGAAGTTTTTTCCAAAGCTCACAGCTTTCGAAGAATAAGGCGTTTGAAATGATAATGGATGGCTATTGCCTAATAATGAATCCAGGGATGTGCAGAAATCACGCTGAAAGCGCTTGAGTTCCCAATCCTCTCCAAAAAATGCCTGGCGTATTCAGACGTATTGGAAGTTCGGAATTGTAGTCAATAGCTAGTTAGTATAATCAAAGCTCAAGTTTTAAAAAGAAGACATTTTTTACCCATTTGAATTTGGAATTTCGGTCAAAATACACCTAACTACTAGTCACATCTCATGAGTGGTTGATCATGTGATTTCTTAGTTTCTACCTAACGTGAATATTGTACATACACATGTTTCATGTAGCTATGGTACCTACAAGAGAATACTACGTTGTTGAAAAAAGTTATTGTCAGCCCCCATTTATAGCCTACCTACTACATAAATATAAATACGCACCTAAAAGGTAATGCCTAGGTTCCTGAAAACATGGCACACCAAACTATGTTTAACACATACTAGGTACATACCTAATTTCCTTAATTGTTTTGCACATACTTAATGATTTTCAATCAAAACATGGATTCAGATAAAAATTCCACTTGGTTTTGATAAGAAAATTAGATAACTAGGTGTTAGGGTTATTAGTAACTAGGTATTAGTAACATGATGTACTTTCCCACAATAGTCTTTTAATTGGTGGTTGGGACTCAGACCGAAACTGATCAGCCAGTTCAAATCCCAACGCTCCTCCACACAACCCTCGGCAGTGAGGGAAGAGGAAGCCTTGAGAGAAATGACTGGAACAAACTCTAATTCTCCTGAGACGACAGCCAACCACGAACGGGCAGTCACATGTTACGCCCTCAATCTCAAATGGCTACTCACTAGTTCTACAAACAATAGTCATGCTAAACGTTAGTCCTACCAAATATATACTATTCAAGTGGGCCTGCACCTTTGTAACATTTATGATAATTCATTCGAATTGTTTGAAGACGTGAATCAGAAAAGTTTACCTGGAGGATCCTTCCACGAATCAATATTTATTTCAAAACTCCTTTTTCTTCTGGTTCTGAGACGAGGGAAGTTATTTATCGATTCATGAATTGGGCTACCGTCAGTATTAAATCCCTGAAAACAATTAAAAACTTGAAAGTTTCATGAACTTATGGGGACAAATATCTCAATGGGCTTATCTCTAACAAGTATGTCTCAAGGCTGACTGTTGAGCTTAGTAACCTAGATTCCTGATTTCGACAGGAGTAATCTGATCTTGATGATCGGAAACAGGAAGAGAGAAATCTACAAATAGTCAAGAGGATTACTTACTAGACATTTTCCACTGACACAGTAAGCTCTTCGTGAAGTATCACCTTTACTGCAGTCAGTGCCAAATGGGAACCACCCACCTTCGCCATTCACTAAATAAAATCTATTTGGAACGGTTTCGTCTTGGCACGCAATCTTGCAAGCTCTGTCATCATCATCTGGAATAATTTGGGCAACGAGGTAATGGAAAATTAAGATTTCTTTGAAATAATTTTTTCTTCTCCAATTAAGTAAGGTCGTCCACTGCAAGCGTATTCGAGGGGCAACGCCCTTGGGGCTAAACAAGCGGCAACGGAACAAGCAGCAAGGATCGTCCACTGCAAGTGTCTTTGCACTGCACGCTTCAGTTCGGCAAAAGGCGTTCATCTAGCTGTTTTGAATAGCAGCTGCTTTGAAAAGTGGTGTAACCTAACTAGACTGTTCTTTTTTCTTTTTCTGGAGGAAGGGGCTATTCATTTCCTAGAGAATACTACTCACTTGCGATGGAGGATGCTGAACAGGCGAGCATGCTGGGTGTGGATTCTTTCTAAGAGGAAATGCTTCGGTGAGTCTCACCACCTTCATCGGGAACTAGAGGCCTTAAGGTAAGAGTAAGTCTTTGTAGGGAAGTTTTAGCACTTTTCACAACGTTATAACAGGGATCCCTCCAACCCTGTGGTGAGCATGAAATGGTAATTTTCGATTTTTTTTTTTTGACATGGTACTTTTTGGGACAAAAATTGCACTACTCTTTAAAAAAATGGAGCAATTCATACACAAACTTCACAGATTTGTAGTGGACATCCGAATCGAATGATACCTACCACAGGGTCCCATTCTGCATCTACTTTCAGCTCTTTTTGACGATTTCTAGAGTTGTTATCAGCTTAACAAGGATTTCTTGTTTGGGCATGGGCAGTCGAAAGTTACAGTACTTTTTTAATGAATTTGATACAGAACCATTTGTGGCCAAACCCGCACCTACCCCCAAATTTCAACTCATTACGACCATTATTTCGCAAGGGCCTGGGGCAAGGAACTGACCACAGACAGACAGACAGCTAATGTCTCTCTGAAACGTAAAATGCGAGCGGAAATTTTCATTTTGGAGGACATAGGTACATTTTTTCGACTCTCATACGAATACAAAGCTTCCCTTCCTTTGTTAGTGAGGAAACAAAATAATTTCAGCTACCAACCCTTAGTTTATATAACTCTCATGCAAGTGCTACTGGCGCTCCTGACGTTATATTGCCCTATAACCTACCAGTAGGTACACAGGCTACATCGTTCTATCTTACACGTACCGTATCTTGTATATATGGGTATGTATATGTATGTATGGGTGGATCATGTATGCATGGGTTGTATGTATGGGGGTTGTATACGTATGGGTGGGTCATGTATGTATTGGTGGGGGTTAGATGGAAAAAAACGCAAACGGTGCAAATCATTACACAATGGGTTATTATTTATGTAGTCAAATTGCTCGCCAAAAAGGAGTTCCATCAATTTGACTCGGGCGGTGCCTTGAGGATTTCACTCCCATAGTTGGAGGAAGGAAGGAGAAGGGCCATATGCGCCTCTTCCCCTAAGCAACTGGAAGGGAAGCCTATAAATACCCCCACTTCCCGCCATCATGACACTTCCTCCTGAGACCCCAACCGAGACCTGTGCTACCTGCGATCGTAGTTGAGTATAGTCACCATATTTGACCCCAGTGATTGTGCCCCGTTGTGTAGAGTAGAGACTTGGACCGTGGAAATTGATTTGTATTGGACTTGAACTATAACTTGTTAGTAAGGAGAAGAGAGGAGCGTGGATTAGAGGAGTTGAGCCAAAAACCACCTTCAGCCAGATAGCAGGTGTTGGCCCCAAAACCGCGGTTGAACCCAATACTGCCACGAGCCATATCCTGTTGCAGGAGTATGAGAGGACAAAGGACCAGACCTAAAGAGGAGAAGCTGCCACAGGCCAAGCCAGAACGTTTTCCAGAGGAAGTAGGACACGATTTCCCTATCTAATTGACTTGTAATTAAGCGACACTTTGTCGTGTCATAGCACCCTTAAGGCCTTGTCCCGTTCTGTTGCAGAACCTCCGTCATCTTCTCTTAGGTTGAGCCTTGGCCCCAGAAGCGACCCCAAATACGTCACTTGGACCCGACCGAACCCATCAGTTGAACCCATATTTGAATCCACCTTTACTCGACTCTGGTGCCCAATTGTCGTCAGCCACTTCTTCCACATTTCATAGTCACAACCCATTTAATTAACATTTCCCCCTTTGCTATTGTACTTGAAGCCCCGAATATTCGAGTTAACTTAGCTTCACAGTATCACATTGTATCAAATCTTGCCGAACCCGTGAACCCCCTTATTGTGTAATTACCTTTCTTCTTTTAATATAATATTCACTTGTGTTATTAAAGCCATTCTTTTCAAATCCTTTGCAACCACGTATAATCATATCTTGGTAGCCAGCAGGCACCAAATCTTGTTAGCCTTTCAGCCTTAGCTTTCCAGCCTTACAGTAACCTGAACCTGGGTCAGTCCTGTGCAATTCTGACTTCAGGGCCAATTGTCTGCTTACAAAATACAGGTAACATTTTTTTGTTTTGTTGGATTCCACCATCAAATTGCCGCCCACTAGCTTTGCCATCCACCCTAGGTGGGTTCAAGTAGGAATTCGATGATTACATTTACCTATAGGTCGTATTGATGTGACGTCATGATCAAACAAGCATGATCAATGACATGCTGAAACTGGGACATGCGCCATCAAGTTCCACGTCAGCTTTTTGTTCAGCCTTGGTCGAATGAGTTTATATTAGGACACAAACGAATTTCGCTCAAATCTTTCTCTTTTGTGAAGTGCAAACCCGATGCCCATAAATGTGCAATCTACGATTATTGTTGAAGCAAATGGCAACAGGAAGGGAGCTCTTTTGGCCTGCCGGATGGTAAATCATTTGAGTGATAACATGAAAACCTTCAGAAAAAAAACCGAGCAAAGCGGAGGACTCTCATCCCCTTAGAACCCCCGAACCTTGAATATGATAGAGGATACTGTAGATAGAGGATACTGTAGATTCAGTAATTTCCTAGGCAATCTAGATTATACAATTTGCCTAAGAGTTCTAACTCAAAAAACAAATGCGACCTAAGGATTAGCAGTAGGCATTTGAGTTTCTACTAACCCTTCCAAAGGCCAAAAATGTGGCGATATTCTCTTTGTGGTGACCTTATTTGAGAGCCTTGACGTCAACAAATAACGCGCTTTAAGGGCTTTTTAGTTGCTTCGGTCAAGAAATCGCACCCGAGCACTAGACAATTCATTATGTAAATCTTCTCTCGTCACATTTGAGATGCTCATTGCATTGGTCCACGGCTCGAGCACATAAGGGTCGACCCCTTCACAAACAGGTACGCATTTCCGCTTCATAGCACACAGGTAAAGTTTTAATATAATTAGGAAACTGTATTATCCTGTGTTCACAATAAATAAAGTGACTACTGCAATATAATTTCAAAACAAACAGAAGAACGAAACAGTTGTACAGCTCCCACAAATGCACAATTGGACAAAAAATTAGGCCCTGGTGAAAATACACCAACAATGTCATCAGTGTTGCCAGGATCACAAGCTGAACAAAATTATTAGTTCTGGTTTAAGTCACTTGACGCGAACGGAAACGTTATAAATAATAATCCTCTACGACTAGATATACGAAATACCCACATAATGGTGATTTTACAGTGGCTGTAGGCTAAAATTAAGTCGGGCACGTGGAAAAACATGGGATGCTATACTTAGTTACCCGGCAAAATTGTTAAGATATGCTAGCATTCCCCGCCTGAGTCGATATGACCTATAGATGCCAACTCTGTGTAGATCACTGTTTTCTACGGTTTTCTGTGGTGAACACCTACCCTTGAGCTGAATGAAAGTTACATAAATATTCAGTGGATCATTGATTATTTGTTGTTATTCATGAAGCATAATGTTTACTAAAGTTACAAAAGTACGTATCAACAAAATCCAAAATAACCATCGTTCTTCAAATGAAATAATTTCATGGAACAAACATTCAGCCATGCGTCATTATAATCAGGTGTTCCCTAGGAATGATATCTGGGCTGGATGTATACCATTTTATTCACCATCATGTTGATGAAGCTTTTCCGTGCGAACGAAAGGCTGGACATACAATGCTCCTGGAGGTCTCAAAAAATTCTCGAGTTCGAGGTAAATTTAAAACACGGAAAACGATACCTCACAAGCTCATATTCACTAAGCCCCCCCCCCCCAACCCTAAAAAAAAACTTGAAACCCCTATTTTTCTCCCATGACACCTATGTATGTATTCCGATCGGACTGCCGAGCTTCAGAGCACAACTAGGCCCAAATGGAGCCTGTATGGGAAAGAACGACGATTTTAGACCAAAATTTAATGTAAATTTAAGGCTGAAACTTTGCCAGAACCACAATTCTTTGCTCGTTGGTCAAAATCGACTTCATATTCTGTCTCTTCGCCCTAAAAAAACATGGAAAATGATACCTCACAAGCTCATGTTACTAAAACACCATAGACCCTATTTTTACTTTTTCACACGCAACACCCTTGTGTATATTCCGATCGGGTTGCAAAGTTTCGGAACAGAACTAGGGCCCAAATGGAGCCAGTGTGCGAAAGAACGAATTTTTAAGACCGAAAATAAAGGTAGATGTGGATGATACAGCGTATGGCAGACACCTTATCATTCAGAAATTTTTTGAGAGATTTTTGGGGGGTGTTCAAAAAAAATTCTTCTGAGCGAATACGTAGGTCATAATAATGCAATACAATAATAGACCAGAAGTATTTATTATAGAATAATAAACCAGAAGTGAAGGAAGTCGATTTTGACTAAAACGTTACTTTCTGTAGAACCACCAACGTGTGCATTATTTGTGGAATTATAAACCAAAATAATGAAGAAAACAATAAATCTAAAAGATAGAAGCGAGATGAGAAAGCTAGAAAAAACAGATCCAACTTTTTTCGGAATCATCGTTCTGGAACCGTGCATACGCTCATATAAATTTGTACTCGTAGCCGCTCGTTCAAACAAGCTTGCAAGGGAAAATTATCAGAGATGGATATGTAGCGCACTGCCACCCGTTTAATGCAAAGTGTGTTGCCACACTAATACGCTTGCAGTGGACGACCACCCTAAGAAAATATCAGGTTCTGAGAGACACCACTATATCAGTTTCCCTAACTAGTTCTGAAATTTCTGTAAAAAATGTTCTAAAATTATTATTTTTAGCATCATTTTGGTATTTTTTTAATAATATCCCAGGAAGTTCTGTCACACATTCATACTGATTGATAAGCATTCTCTTGGTGTGCTGGAGCTCGACTTGATGGACATTGAGACTGAAACATCACGAGGCCTTGCAGTTACACGTTTTATTAATCTATTAAAATGATTCAAACGTGGGATTTGGAGAAGGAACACTACCTTCACTCTGGGAGAGCTGGAATTGCCAAGCAGAGCTATCTTGGGTGGACCTAGAGCCAGATAGTGCCGAAATAGTTCACTAGGCTATTACCTATAGCTCCCTAAAGAAGGTAAATCCAGATTAAATCATGTTTTTTTTTTTAAATAGACATTTTATAGACATATTTTCCTGCTACCTAACGAGTGTGCCCAAATTTTCAATCTGAGTTTTTGAAAATCACATCCATCCATACAACGTAAATTGAATCAATCGAGGACTTCTCCACATTTTTTCTACGCAGCATACACATTCTAACAATCTCTGACGACATTACATTTTTCACAGGTCAATGCTAGATTGCAATGTCTCAGAAGAGAGGTAGATCTGTCACTGCCTCATCAATCTACACGTGTTCAACGCAAGGACATCTCTCTCTAGGCAGTAGGTGGTAGTTGTTGATGACCTTTTGGATAGACAACAACTTCTCAACAGAATCTGTTCCCCTAGGAGACATACGCCCCCAAGAAACCCTCTTCGATGAGCCAGGTTGGGGTAGGTGCCTATGCCTAAAACAGGCAAAGGCTGAATGTGAACTAGAGGTGGATGTTCCAGGGAAAACGGTAGCCATTCCAAATGTTCCCATAACACCCCCAAAACCAACACTCCTTATATGCCACGACTTATATGCCAACCACTGTTGGCATATAAGTCATGGAAAGTGGTATCTTGATAATATGCTGAAACATTCAGCAATATTTTTGTCTGACATGGATGTTTGCACCCTTCCACTAAAAGTGCCAATAATGTATAATTATACCAAAATCATACTGACCTTGGGATTGAATAAGCTGTATACCAAATCCTGAGAGTCTCCTCACTTTATCGCTGTACCGTGTGCACACCATTGTGGCGTGTTCCGTAGGTGTCTTCATATCCTGACAGAGCTAGAGAACAGCACCAAAAGAGAGGGCTATTATTACCTGAAGTTACTGAACAAACTGAAACATGTTTCATTCCCTCTTTCAATAAATTACCTTGTTATTTGGTTGACAAATCTTTATACTAGATGTTGTATTACAATAGCGACATGGCCTCTTCTCTACCAGTTGAAGTCCGACCCCTGGTGCAATACAGTTGTAATAACAATCACTAATTGGCTGCCAAACGCCAACTGGCACTTCCCTCCTTTTATCTCTAGAAAACAGTAGGGAACTGGGGCACATTGTTGACGACAGAATGAAAACTTCTTCATCACTTGTGCACTTGAATTCCTGTAAAATTCAAAGATCGTAATTCGATAAGATGTTATCATCCAATGACCTGTAAAGATTCAAACTATTTATAATTTAAACACGTCATCAGGTCATTAAAATTGCCCTACTTCGAAGCGTCACCTAGCCCCATCAATTTGAGGATATATGAATATATCAGCAGACCCCAGTGTTGCGTGTATGTTGCAAAGCAGAGAAGTTATAGAAAGTGGCCCAAAGAGGCGCAGAAATAGAGGTGGATCTGGCGATTAAAAATAAAATAGGTAGATACTTCTAGTACAAGAAATTTATTGAAGCAGGTAGTTTGAATCTGCCTTACCTACCTATCAATCGGAGCGCTCCTTGTTTGTATAAAATTTGGATTTAGGTAGGTAAAGTTTAAATTTAGTAACTTCTCGAAAGTTCTTAAGGAAAGTAGAAATGAATGAATGGATCGATCTGACCAGAGTAGATGTGAAGTCCGGGCGAGGAACAATGGCAGAGAGTCCAGATCCCAAGACACAAGGCGAGTCCAATGGAGAGTAGGGCTCCAGAAACCAATGAGGAAGGTAGGTAATTTGCTCGTCAGCAAATCCCAAGAATAGCGTAGTACGGAAGGTGAAGCTGCAGTAGGTAGTAGTAGGTGCAGTCAAATTCAGATAGGTAAATTCAGTCTGGATAGATAGGTGCAGTCTGCCTTGATTGTCCTGGAGCAGGATGGAAATATAGAGACGATCAGACGAAACAGGCGTCTTAGGGATGCTGTGACCCATAAATCGAAGTGAAGGAAGAATATGCACGTAACGTGGGATACTGCGACCCACGATCGGCAAGAAAAAGAAAGGAGGAGAGAGACACAGTCTGTACGTACAGGTCGCTCGTTGGAGTGGAACTGAGGTGGCGATTTGGGAGAATCAGGGATCTGATGAGGTGACGTCACTGCTTGCCAGTTCTTGCAGGCCGACAGACGTGAAGAAGTCGCTTATCGTTGATTCACTGCACGTCACTGATCCACACTCACCCAACGCAAAGTAAACCAAACAACAAAGCAGTACCTACTCCGAACATACCGCCCACCAAATTTGCTCAGCAAATTTCTGGAGTACTGTTAGGGTATGCAGGATAGGATAGGGGAAGGAGCGGGACAAGCTTGACTGCAGGTCGCTTGAAGGTCGAACTTGCAGTCTTGACAGTCGCAACGCGTACAACACCATCAGTACCAGGATGGATCTTGACAACCTTCGCTAGAGGCCAAGTGAGAGGAGGAGAATCCTGTTTGAGAAGAACAAGGTCTCCTGGAAGCAGATTGGTCTGTTCTCTGTTCCATTTTGGTCTCTTCTGCAGGGTGACAAGGTACTCTGACTGCCATCTCTTCCAGAACACTTCAGTCATCCGAGAAAGAAGCTGCCATCGACTGAGCAGATTCTCCCTAACATCCAGTAGAGATGGTTCTGGTGGGATCACTAGAGGACCGCCCACCAAGAAATGTCCTGGGCAGAGATAATCATTCTCTTCAGGGCTTGTAGATAGAGGGCAGAGTGGACGCGAGTTCAGCATGGCTTCGACTTTGGAGAATACAGTGGCTAATTCCTCGAAGGTCAGAGCTGTGTCGCCTACTGTGAGCCGAAGGTGTGTCTTCACAGACTTGACGCCTGCCTCCCAGATCCCTCCCATGTGAGGTGTCTGTGGAGGATTGAAATGCCAGTTGAATGTCGTCTTCATGGCATAGTCTTGAAGTTCTTGAGTTGTCTCTTCACAGACCAACCATTGAAAGAGCTCCTTAAAATAGCTGGAAGCTCCTAGGAAGTTGCTACCGCAATCTGTGTAGACATCTGAAGGAAGACCTCGCCTTGCTGTGAATCGCTGAAAGCAGGCCAGAAATGCATCAGTTGTGAGCCTGGAAACAACTTCCAGGTGAATGGCCTTTGTGGCCATGCACTCGTACAAGCAAAGGTATGCCTTACCCAGTGCTGCCTTCCGACGTTGGGATTCCTTCAGAGCAAAAGGTCCCGCAAAATCAATTCCAACATGAAGGAACGCCCGCCCACCAATGACTCGATAACTAGGTAGATCTCCCATGAGAGGCGTCAGGGCCTTTGCCTTTGACTTGAAGCAGCGGTTGCAATGGAATCCACGATGCCTGATCAGTCGACGAAGGGATGGGATCCAAAAACGCCTTTGGATGATAGCTTGAAGAGTGTTAGGTCCAGGGTGTAGGTAGATATGGTGGTAGTAGTCTACCAGGATGTCAGAAAGGTGACATTGACGAGGAAGGAGAATAGGATGCTTCTGAGTGTCCTGTTGATTTGAATGCCTGAGCCGTCCACCAACTCTCCAAATTCCGTGGTGATCGCAGTATGGTCTCAAATCTGCATACTTGGGTTTAACAAAATCAACCGAGGGTCCCTGTAGATATTGCTGTTGGACCTTCTTTATGCAGAACCTGAAACCCTCTTCGAATTCAAACCGCTTGAGATTTCCTGTGCGCATTGGGCAGCAGCAACAGCCAACATGCTTGCAGTTGTAGAGCCAGCGTTGGATCCAAGCTGCAGCTCGAATGAGAGTATAGTACGACGAGAATCGTCCCATCCACAATATGATTGGGTCAATCATGACTTTGGTCGTTACCAGAGATGCTGTGGCCTCCTTGACTTCAGGGAGAATAGGTGGGAAGTTTATAGAGCTGAGAGGCCAGTATTCCTCGTTCAACTGGAGCCATGAGGGGCCGCTCCACCAAAGGCTTTGTTGAGCCAGCTGTGAAGGCATGATGCCGCGAGATGCGACATCACTCGGATTTTCTTCAGAAGCCACATGCTTCCAAGCTGAAACGTCAGTGAGTTCCTGGATCTTTGACACTCTGTTGGCCACAAACACCTTGAGATTGTAAGATGGTGAATTAATCCAGCCAAGTGTGATTGATGAGTCTGTGAAAAACACAGGATTCCTCATATGTGATGATATGGATGAAAGGAATTCAGACAATGAATAGTAGAGTTGGGCCAATAACCAAGCAGCAGACAATTCCAAACGTGGGATTGACATGGTCTTTGTTGGTGCAAGTTTAGATTTGGCAATCAACAAGTTGGGAACCCAGGTGTCATCCTTCCTAACTCGCAGATAGATGACTGCAGCTTACCCCTTCTGTGAGGCATCTGCAAAGCCCACAACTTGAAATTCTGTTGAAGCAGTGGTGTTAAGATATCGTGGAATTTGAATTCCAGCGATCATTGGAAATTCTTCTAGGATAGAACTCCAATTTTCTTTGATATGAGAGGGAACTGTGTCATCCCAATCAAGTGAGAGCTTCCACAGCTCCTGGATAAAGCTCTTCATGAGCAGGATAGTAGGAGTGAGAAATCCTAAGGGATCGTAGAGTCTGGCAACTGTCGACAGAATACCTCGCTTTGTGAAGATAGGAGCTGGTGGGATAATAGTGAATTGGAAGGTATCCTTTGCTGGATCCCATTGAAGGCCCAAGATATTCACCCAGGTATCTTCGTCAGATGCCAATGTGACAGGATCTGAGGTGGAGTGTTCTGAAACAGCTGACAAGATAGCAGTAGAATTGCTTGCCCATTTGCTCAAGTGAAAGCAACCTTTCTCTAAAAGGCTGATTGTCTGCTGCTGAACTTCTAGAGCTGATTGAAGTGAATCAGCCCCTGCCAAAATGTCGTCAACATAAATATTTGATTGAAGTACTTGGGCTGCTAAAGGATATTCTGATCCATGGTCCACCACGAGTTGCCTCAGAACTCGAAGAGCTTGAAAAGGTGCACAGGCCAACCCATAGGTGACCGTTTTTAGTTCAAATGTCTGAACCTCTTCCTCTTCTGAGAATCTCCAAAAAATGCGTTGGTATTTCCTATCCTGAGGATCGACGAGAATCATTCGGAACATTTTCACAATATCAGTCGTGAAAGCAACCTTGTGACGACGGAATCTGAGTAGAACTTCCCTAATATTACTCTGAAGCTTCTCACCCACAAGCAAATGTTGATTCAGTGAGCCATTTTGGACCTTAGCACTGGCGTCAAATACTACTCGAAGTTTGATGTCATTATGATCTTGTTTCACAACGCTATGGTGAGGAATAACAAACTTGAAGGGAGTAGATGACACAGCCATGTGATCAAGTTCCAGGTAGTCATGCATGAACTTGTGGTACTTCTCCTGAATGGCAGGATCGCGAGATAGTTTCTTCTCCAGATTGAAGAATCGACGCAAAGCAACACCAGAAGAATCACCAAGCTGAACAATGTCATCCCGAAATGGTAAACGAACGACGTATCTCCCATCTGGCATCCTGTGGTGTGTGTCTTGGAAGTGTTCTTCACACCTAACGGCATCAGGATCAATAGAATGTTGAGGAGAAAGTGGTTCCTCAATCTCCCAGAAGCGTTGAAGTTGGAAGTTCAAGTCGTCACTTGTCTCCATAGTAAAGAGGCTAGTTGAGGAAGGAGTATCTGACAATCCTCCAACCTTACCAATGACTATGTGTCCGAAAATAGAAGAAAATAACCTTGGTAGATTCTCTTGGATTGTTACAACAGAGCCAGTCCAGATTTCTGGGAAAAGATCAGCCCCAAGAAGGAAATCGATGGGGCCAGGTTTCCAAAAGCTGGGATCAGCTAGAGTAAAACCTTTGACCATCGAAACTACTTCCATAGGTAGAGGCACTGAAGGAAGATATGAAGTTATGTTGGAAACAACTAAAACTTCAGTTTTCAACTGAGGATGATTGGAATTCCTTGGTTTGATTATGCATGTGGACATCCCTTTGGCACCTTCAAATACAGTTTGACCAATACCCGAGATTTTCCGTTGAGCTATGGTCATGGTGAGACCAAGCTTAATGAAGCACTTGTGGGTCACAAAAGAATTTTGACTTCCTGAGTCAACCACAATTCTGATGGACTGGAACTGACCACGAGCATCCATCACTTCAGCAATTGCTGTCCCTAATATGATGTGTTCAACATTAGGTGTAGCTGAATTCAGCGACATGGAAGTAGTTGCCTGGGTGACTGGCGAAGGAGTATAGACCAGTGTTGAGAGGGAGGTATTGGGATTCACAGGTGTTCTATGCAAGGATGAATGATGCCTCTTTGGACAAAATCTGCAGTGCCACTTTGACTTGCATGCTTGAACGGTGTGCAAAGGATCCAAGCAGTTGAAACAGCCAGTGAAACCTTTGAGCAGGTTCCATTTCTGATCAGCAGAAGCATGATGAAACTGCTGACAGCTCAATAAGTGGTGTTGCTCTGATTTACACACGATGCATGTAGGATATGCAACAGAGGCCTTTCGTTCAGGCGAACGTTTATTCTCTACCAACAGACTTTTAGTTTTAGGTGTCTTTGGTTTAGGAAGGCTGGACTTGGAAGTCTCGTGATTGTAGGTTTTGTTAGAATTGGAGGAATGAGCCATAGGATTGATGTTGCTGACAAGCTGCAATGCTAATGACCTCTCTCGAACAAATGTCGATAACAGTTCTATTGTAGGGAACTGAACATCCCTATGACTCATCTCAAATAAGTCCCTAGTGGAAGGATCTAAGCACCTGATAGCTAAGTGAAACAATATGAATTCAGCCTTATCAGTAATATTCAGCAGGTTGAATGCAGAAACGTTGTCAGCAATTTTGGCTAAAAACACTCGTAATGATTCAGCTGTAGCTGTGCCCTGAATGGGTTTGAAATTCAATAGCTGATCGAGGTAGGCTGAAGCTAGCATACGCTTGTTATCATAGGTATCTATAACAGCCTTCCAGGCCAACTCGTAATTAGCTTCCTCCAGCACCAAGTGGGTTATCACGCTGAGAGCACAACCCCTCAATGCTGTTCGCAAATAGTGGAATTTTTCCATGGGAGATAGGGATTCTTTCGAATGAACAAGAGACTGATAGGTATCCCTAAATTTTGGCCAATTTATTAGCTCACCATCGAAACTGGGTAACTGAATTTTTGGAAGACCCTTAGACCTCATTCCCTAACCACCAACAGTCTGATTTTGTATAGTGGAAACACCAGCTACTGACACCTTAGCTGCATCTGCTTCAGCTTTAAGGGTCTCGATGTTGCCACAGGAGCTATAATAGTAAGTCCTGGCTGATTTCTTATTGGCTTTATCAATAGTAGACGGAAATTCAGCTTCTGCTGAAATACTGGCGTAATGATCGGACAAGTTACCCCATAATTCCTCAAAACGGGAGTAATAATTTTCATTCATTCGTCCCATACCCAGGAAAGTACTGATGACAAACGGACCAGCTGGTGTTGTCTTACTGGTAGCCTTTCCACCATAATCGTAAACAAACTTCATCTCTTCCAAACATTCACCTATCTTCCGTCTGAGATCCGCGGCCGTCTTTTGAAACGCTGGATCGTCGCTACTCGCCATGATGAGGTCGAAACGACAACGTGAAGTAAACAACGAATGTGGAGTTTGGAAGACAGGTCAGGAAGAAGGAAACCCGGAACGAAATGGGATGAGTGGAAATTTGATGGAAAGGAAACCCTGAACGTAGTACCTAATTATAAGGCGGCAATAGATACAAAAAATTCAAACAAATAGGTAACGAATTTCAATTTGAAATTCAAAATAATTATGAACGTAGATGTATAGCTTCGAACAACTAAATTGATTAAAGTAGTGTACGAAGATAAAAATGAAGAATTTCATGCAAATCAAGTGCGAATTTCAAATTAAATTGAGTTCAGAATTCTTAAGTTTTAAGGTCACACAAAAATAACAAGACTACCGACACTTTCTTAGGTAGTGAAACTTGTGTGGAAAAGTAGGTAATTCAAGAGACCAATAGGTCGGTAGGTATCAAATCACCAAACATGAGGCAAAAAAGGTTAATTCAAATAATTATAAAGGTACCTATTCAAATTCGAAACTTGAATATAAAATGCTTATATATAGGTATCTAGGATTCAAATAAAAATGTTCGAAAATGGAAAATTTGAAATGAAAATACTTCGTGAAATCAATTCTTGAAAATTATAGATATTAACTTGAATTAAATAGTTGCGCAGTGGAAATTATATAGAATATAAAATTAAAATATCGCTCAGAAACCACGCTCTGCTACCAAATAATATGTTGCGTGTATGTTGCAAAGCAGAGAAGTTATAGAAAGTGGCCCAAAGAGGCGCAGAAATAGAGGTGGATCTGGCGATTAAAAATAAAATAGGTAGATACTTCTAGTACAAGAAATTTATTGAAGCAGGTAGTTTGAATCTGCCTTACCTACCTATCAATCGGAGCGCTCCTTGTTTGTATAAAATTTGGATTTAGGTAGGTAAAGTTTAAATTTAGTAACTTCTCGAAAGTTCTTAAGGAAAGTAGAAATGAATGAATGGATCGATCTGACCAGAGTAGATGTGAAGTCCGGGCGAGGAACAATGGCAGAGAGTCCAGATCCCAAGACACAAGGCGAGTCCAATGGAGAGTAGGGCTCCAGAAACCAATGAGGAAGGTAGGTAATTTGCTAGTCAGCAAATCCCAAGAATAGCGTAGTACGGAAGGTGAAGCTGCAGTAGGTAGTAGTAGGTGCAGTCAAATTCAGATAGGTAAATTCAGTCTGGATAGATAGGTGCAGTCTGCCTTGATTGTCCTGGAGCAGGATGGAAATATAGAGACGATCAGACGAAACAGGCGTCTTAGGGATGCTGTGACCCATAAATCGAAGTGAAGGAAGAATATGCACGTAACGTGGGATACTGCGACCCACGATCGGCAAGAAAAAGAAAGGAGGAGAGAGACACAGTCTGTACGTACAGGTCGCTCGTTGGAGTGGAACTGAGGTGGCGATTTGGGAGAATCAGGGATCTGATGAGGTGACGTCACTGCTTGCCAGTTCTTGCAGGCCGACAGACGTGAAGAAGTCGCTTATCGTTGATTCACTGCACGTCACTGATCCACACTCACCCAACGCAAAGTAAACAAAACAACAAAGCAGTACCTACTCCGAACACCCAGAAAAACTAGGAAAACCTGGTCGCTCTCAGTCCTTTTATGTATGTTGTTTGAAAAACACGACCTCACAAGAACACATCTCAATTATTAAAACACCCCCAGTGATACGAATGAATGAAAACGTTTGCTGTAAAAAAATGAAATTTACTGTGTATTGAATATTGCTACATACATATGGACTCTTGATTTATTACTGACTATACCTGACGTTTCAAGCAAATCAAACTTTTTAACTTTTGGCAGGTAATGTCTAGGTGGTGATCTAATGATTTCAGCCATCAGCCATGTAGACCATGTGTATTTTCATCAGTATGACCGACCGAATTATTTTGAGAAGCAGTAATGAACTCAGTTCAATGGGTGCGTTTTCAAATTACCTGGCACACTCCTGATATGCAGTACATGGGCCGATGGCGACGGTGAGTTTGACATGTTGTGCCATCTGGAAAGGTCCAGCCTTTACTATGTATCCCTCCAACCCTTTTGTGACACCACACAGTACACGCTTCTTCAGCTAAAAAAACAATTGTAACAAGCTAATGTTATACCTAGGCAATGCCAATGAAATATCCACCATTGCCAAGAGTAAACAGTCTGAGCAAATAAGCATCTACCTCTAATTTTTATAAAATTACAATACAATTCATGAAAATAATGGCAAATACAAGATGAGTTGACTGCTAACCTGCAGTGCACAATGGAAATAATATTATCATTATTGTACATTTGATGGGAACTAGGTAGGTGGCTATTCAAGATGGGCCTGTCTGATTCAGTGAATTACATGGAACCATTTCTGGCTCATATGCCTTTATAATACTTACGATCAGAGCTAATTTTCTGGAAACCAGTTCCGGTCAATTGGTTGTCCACCTCACGAGCTCTGAGGCAGATCTCACTTGCAAACGACTGAATACGTGTTTTGGCAATCTTTTCACACTGCAAATTATGAATCATTACACAGATGTTCATTGGTACAAATAATAATAATATATGAGTCATCACTGAAAACCTAAAAAAAGTAAACAATAAACTTGTAGGAGGTGAATATAGTGTAGTAGGTGATTTTTGTTGATAAGAGGGATCAGTAAGCTTAACACTAGTCTTATAAGAACTGAAGCCTGAAGCAGGCACCAGTTGCGGCCCAACGTCTGACTGTCTTCCTCACACCATAGGCGTGATCAGCTATCCCTCATGAGGGTCAGAATTTGGTTTGATCAAGTAGCCAAAGGCTCTATGATACGCATTTGGGAAGATAATGAAATAAAGTGGGAAATGGTGGGTAGAGGGTCTGACATTAGACTTCTTCATTCAGCACTACAGCCCAGTGTGGGCGTTGGCCTTCCCAAAAATTGTCGGTCCTCTGCAGCCTTCCTCCATTACTGCAACTTCATGTCAAATAATCCCCATCATCACTCAGCACCTTCTTCTGGGCCTTCTTCTTCTCCTGGTACCACTCATCCACTAATCCAATATTCTCCTAGGGTTTCTATTTACAGGTATTCTCCAGATAGGTCCAATTCAATACAATCGTTGTGCCTCCACAAATAATCTGAAAATATTTCCCACTTCAGTTAGTCTTTAGAGTTCTTCGTGTTCTCAATTTTCCACACTCCAGCCACACACATGGCACCAAAGATGCTTCTGAGAATTTCCCAATCAACGGCTGAGGGCCTTCTCATCCTTGGCTTCAATGCCAACATAGCAACGACGTCGTCCACGCCTCATAGCTATGGATGTACCACTTAAGTCTTTCTCGGCAGCAACTTGGCTCTAAAGATCTTGATCATGGTATAGGTGATTTGATCTAAAGATCTTGATCGCAGTTGGAAGGGAATTCCCCCCTTCCAACTTCCTCAGTCACTTTGTTCTCTCTTTCTAAGCGAGTGCCTAGAGATATATTACGCTTCCACCCAACAGCCTTATCAGGTGGAATAAACTGGTTCCCTTGAGATCACCGAAGTTAAGATACCTCGAGCGCGGTTAGTACTTGGATGGGTGACCGCCGTGACAGGTGGTGACACGTCCAAGTATGACTCATGCAGCTGCTAGGCGAACCCCTCTCCACTCAAGGGGGCGGGGCAATGAGTAGCCAAGTAAAGAGCGAAATGATCAGGTCGAATTCTGATCCTCTCATTGGAGGTCAGCTGATCACTGCCACAGGGCAGTCGGACGAAAAGCCCCAGCCTGAAATGGCTGTTAACTTTACATTACGCTTCCAGGGAGCAAAAAAGTGAATGGTAGCATCTCTGAGTTTTACACTGGAATCCCAATGCAGATGCGGTACCTCTTGGGACTAATTAGGAACCTTAAACTTGCAACCCCTCGGAACTTTTACATCACACAAGTAAGGGACAACACTGGCAATGGATTTTCAAAGTTGGACTTAATTATAACAATAAAAATAAAAATCATTTAATGAACCAAAGACAAATAATATGTCCATAGTGGGCTCACAAGAACCACCACTACTTGAAAAAACATGCTCACGAAGTAACTTTGGGACCCCTATTAGCAGTAGTTTCCGCAATAAAACAGGCATTAAACTGTAAAATTTAATGGAAAATAATGGAAGAAAAGAGCATTGAGTAGATAAGATGAACCTCTGGACATTATGGTCCTATTTTCTCACTGAAAATGTGTGATTTTCCATATTTAAAAAAAAAAAAAGATGTTTGCCAGGGACACGAAAGAAAAATTGATGAAGGTTTGAGGAACACCCGCAGATTGGATATTAGACGGAAGAGAGTTTGAAAGTGGGTGATTTGTAGCCAAACCAATGCAAAAACCTATCCGGGAGTCCAGCGTCGGAATCCAACAAGTAGGGGGTCTATCATCAGTACCTGAGAGGGTAACCGCAGCTGCTAACAGAAGAACTTTGAGTTTTGAAAGGAATGAATTGGGAAGACACAAGCCCAGTGAAGAATCTACCTACCTGGTTAGGCGTACAAGTTTTATATTTCTTGTCACTTCCAATACAGGAATCACCTCCATTCTCTGGTCTGGAAAAGAACAACTGAAAATGTTATTGTTATTATTATTATTATTATTTTAAAGAAAATCAAACACCGATGATAGATTTCATTTGTTATACAAGAAAGATTAGGGGAAAAAATGAGGAATATTCTTGACTTTAATATTTAAAACTGATATTATTTGTAGCACATTTCCATATTTTAGGAGCCCCCCCCCCCCCCCCCCCGGTCATTAACATTTTCACAGCAAGCCGGATTTTCTCCAGAGCGGGAAGTATTTTTTTTAAATAACATTGTTGTTGTTGATTGGGCATGTCAGAACGTAGCAGTCCTAGGGGATGACGAACTGAAAAGTTAATCTGAAAAGGTTTTAGTGACGGTCCCCATTCCAAAAACAACTGAAATCAAGGGTGGCACCAATACACGACTATCCCACCTGCGAAAGCACAGAGTGAAGTGATTTCATGACACTGGCTATATGCATGTTAAAAGTATTTGGTATTTTTTCATTCAGATACTTACATCTACATTAATCAGAGTAGGCATGTAATTTTAATCATCTATGTGAAGTACGTAGGTACCATTGATTATTCGAAGTTTACAGGATAAAACGCTGAAAATCCCTGCACAACGGTTTATTATTTTGTACAGAATACCATTCTGTTACAGATCACAGCTCTCTGTATAGATAACCCGTCTATATAATATAATATGTACTATTCTATACATATTATGTAGATCGCAGATCCTCCGTAGGTTATTATCTAACCCCGTACTCGTTAATAGGTACCTACCTAAATCACGAGTTAAATGTTGCTAAAATAATTCTGTCGATGACAAAAAGTAACTAAAATGGCAAAAAGAAACGCAAATAATGAAGTTTTGAAGAGAAATTGTTGACGTGGAGTGAAAAAAGTGGCAAAAGTATCTACCTACCAACAAACTCCAGCCCTTTCTACGTAGATGGTATAATGAACGGTTGTGTAATAATTTACCCATCAATAATACTTCAACGTTTGTTCAAGTTTCACTACCTATCAACAAACTCCAAAAGAGCCATCATTTTTCAAATGAAACAATATCACAGAACAACCAACTCGATTTCATACTCCGTTATTATAATCATGTGCTCCCTAGCAATGATGATCTCGGGCCAATTCCCGATTGTTAGCGCGTCCCTAGTGATGATATCTGGGCTGAATGTATAAAATTTCATTCACCATCCTGTTGAAAATGCCTGTCGGTGCAAACTTCTGGGCATTACTGTGAACGAATGGCTGGACGTACAATGCTCCGGGTGATCTTAAAAAACTCCTAAGTTCGAGAACTATTTAAAACCGTAAAAAATGAGAGAAAACGGCGTCCTGGAGACTTCAACCCCTATTTTTCATCCCTTAGGGATGACTGACATTAACGCCGAGCTTCGAGGACCAACTAGACCCCAAATGGGACCTATAAACCGAATATCGTCAATTTTGGTTCATGGTAACTTAGAAAAGTGCTCAGTACGGCGTACGACTTACAGACAGAAATTTCTTTATTGCATTTTCGGAATTCTACATACCTTGAAACGGAAACCATCAAATTTTGAGGGGGGGGGGGATTTTTTTTTTTTTTTCATGCTCGATTCCAAAGGTTCATTATTGAAAATAATAAACCAAAAATCAGATAAGTACCTATGCCACATTTTTTCAACAAGAGCCCAATTCATGTTTTCTTTTTTTCTCAAGTTTCATTTTGCATACTAGGTACTTTAAATGTACATACATGTTTTTTCACACCATATGTGGCTATATTACGATAGTAATACTTCAACTCCAAGCATGGTTAAAATCAACAGACAGCTAAAATGAAGCTGAAAACAAGATTTAAATCCACAACATGTTATAATAATACTCAACAAGAGAAGTCGGAGAGCAACTAGCAACTAATCCAAGAGCCGCAGGGAACTAATCCAAGAAAATCATACTGAGAAATTCAAGGAAATAACTAATACCTAATCATTAAAAAAAAACAGAGGTTAAAAAAACTACTTAGATCGAGATAATGTCAAACAAAGGCAAGTATAAAAACCTTGGATTGTTGCATTGCCTGGCAGCCACTCTGACACCTGTGCTGCCACCCACAAGATTACCATCATTGTCATACAAACAGCCTGAAGCACATTCTGTGAAAGGAGACCATTCGCTCCAACCACCTTTGACAACCTGATAAGCCAGTTGCAAACTTTGTTCTTTATCCAAACATCTTCCCCTTCGACACCACTGCAAAATAAAATCTTGTTTTTTCGATTGGAACAACGATTAATGTAGGTGATAATGTTCAATAGAAGAGCTTGAATAATTATTTGTATGCTCACTCGATTTTTCCCACAGAAAGTTCCCTCTAGCGCAGGATGAGACGTCCATGTGTATCTTTCTTTCATGCAGTGTAAATCCTGACATATGTCACTTACTGGTTGAGTTGATGAATGCCTACTCCCTCTACCATATTTCAACATACCTTGAAAGAGAATAAATTGTACTCCTTTGTGTACCCTAATTAGCCAATTACATCATAATTCATTCATAATCCCTACGATAAAGCAACCAATATAAAAGTAGCAATAATAATTGATTTTTCAAATTATTAAACCAATAATAGTAGGCACCAACAAAAATAAGGTTTTACATGAACAAAACATCAAGGAGAAGATTTTTTCAAGGCCAAATGAAAATCTCTCAATAAAAAACGTGTGCAACCAATTCACAAAGCAATTTTGATTTAAGAGACACTATAATAGCACTAAAGGCCAAATAATCGTTAATCGTAAAGTTAAGCTAACTCATTACAACATTTTTCGTTTACAAATTGCAATACTTTAGAGCCTTTAAACCCAAAGAAAAACCACTGAATTAAAAAAATTAACCAGCTGTTCCAAGCTGTGGCTGTAACTACGTCAGACTGCCTTGCTTAGGCCATAGACCAGATTGGCTGTCCTCACAGGAGGGCCACACCACAAACATACAATAAATATAAATGCTGACTTACATTGTTGATCAACATCAAACCGTTCACCAGGTAATGTGCCATCACCTCCATGATCCAATCGTGTGCTGGATGTACTATGGTCCATAAGGCAATGGGACTGAGGGGACCTGAAAAATGTTAGGTCAATATTCATGATGCATTCACACCAGTTCAGTATAAATGAAAATATACAATATGCAATGCAGCATAAATACAGTACAGCAGTTCATAATAAAGGTGGAAACGCCCTTTTTGCATCAGAGTGAATTGAACCTAAATAGTGTACATACAGTGAAGTTTCATTGTTATGCATGTTGCTATATTATTACATTTCCTTCAACTCATTCTGCTGTAAAACAGTTTTCAAAGCGAACAGAAAATTGGCTTTCTTGAAGAATTTGAAAACAATCAACTTCGAATGAGATTTAAAGGAATTTGAAGAAAATACAAATCAAATAAAATGTAACACGCGATGAGCAAAGTTCCATCCCGGCGTATTTTTTTCGTTTTTTGGTACCACTGGATTCGCAGTTTCAAGGAGCATCTAAAGGTAAAATTAGTTTTGAAAAACCTCAAAAGTCTGAGCAGAAATGGTCTTGAAGTAACAGAGCTCATTTTTTCAAAAACCTCACCTACAGCTCCGGAGTCTTTCATATTGGTAAGTAGCTACACAAAACAAAATTTTTCCATCAATATTGTATTTTAGGTAGGTACCACCTGCCTACTAATGCAGCTGTGAGAATAGTTTATTAAATTATTTTCCTTGAGTTTTTCTGATATAAGCCTAATTATTTTTCTTGCTCAAAACTTGGCCTTGTTGGTATGTTATTTGACATCCAGATGGTGTCATAAGTTCTGAAGGAGGTTTCAGTAGCTGAACTTCAATGTAAAACGAGAAATCGGTTTTATGTCCCTTTTGCAAATATGGAAAAATTGATACATGCTAAGTTGGTTTGGCAACGATCATTTGCATGCTATTCATAATGAAATTTCAATTAATTTGGAAAATGTACACATCGGGAGTTTGAAAAGATGTAGCCCGGTGAAAATGTCATAATTTGAAGTTTTTGAACTCAGTATTTGATGCTCTGCAATGGTCAGTATTTTCATTATTGGAGCGCTCATTGGTAAGGTAAATTAAAACGACTACGATTACTCTTATAACTCTACGTCAGCTTGAAATAACTATCCGCTCGGATAGAGAATCTTTAAGGAGTTTCACGTTATTTTATAAACTCAATAATGGAAATTGGATAGTAAATGTAGGCCTTTTGAGTCAATGGCAATAAAATTGAACTCACCTAAGAAACTGGTTCAAGTATTGTTTGCTACATGAAGACCAGGTGATCTTCCCGCTTCCTAGAGTAGGAGACATTAAGTAACTTCCAGGATCACAATTGTTATCAGCTACTGGCCCATCATGTCGCATACCTAAGCTGCAAGAGTAAGAAACATACAAAAAAAAATGCATATAAGAATTACCAAGTACCTACCTATGCTAATGTAATGAAAACACATTTGTAACATCAGCAACAAACTAACAGCAGTTGCGATGCCACTTTATAACCACTGTGTACAACTGGAACGTTTACATAGAAAATACCGAACTCGTTTCTAAAACTTTCAAACATTTCATTCAAATGTTTTTATGACTTGTGGAAGGACAGCCTGAAAAACTGCAACTGCTTCAGGCTCCTAGCATTTCCTTTGAGCTTTTAAGCATTTGCCAGTCAAATGCTTTCCTTTTTCCACCAAATGAAACCTTATCAAGGCGCATAAAGCCGAGTTTTCATTCATTCACAACCTACATTTTTAAGGCTGTCAAAAACTTGATAGCTTCTCAGTAGTCATGTACACTACCTACTGATAATAAACCATAAGGCACCTGCTATAAAGTTGTCAACTTGACTATACATATTTAACCCTACTAATGAGGAAATGAAACTCCTCAGCCTTACTTACATATTTACTTTAAGCAATGCCCCAAACCCCATGAATTTAATCACTATCAATTGAACTTAGATGTCAAACATGACCTTGAACAACATAGAGGGAAGAAGAAAATGAACATTAAGTACGAAAAACGTATATTTCTACGTATAGAAAAGACTAGCTTTCATTTAGCTAAACATACAAAACTCACTACACTATAAACAAGAGAGATTTGCCACAATCATAATTCATGAAACTCAACACCACCAATACGATTCAGAGATCCAGGAACCTATACATTTTCCAAATGTTGAAAGAAAGAGAGAAAAAAAAGGTGAATACCCACCACAGGTTGTTTACAGCTGCAGCCGAAAGAGAAACTGCAAGAGAAGCATACGGTGTGAGGAATGGCTCCTGAAGAGAAAACACTTCCCCCATACAAACCCATTCCAGAACTGGAGGTTTCTCAAAAGATTTTCATAATAATTCGAGAATGGAGCATGGCACCTACCAACTTCTATTGTCATTAGCCCCCCCCCCCCCCCTCGATTACTAATGATCTAATGATGAGGGCACACACGCTGCGTCTGGCCTGCGCAGCCCTGGCCAGAGAGGAATTCGTTTATTCTATAAGGGTTCCAGCAAATGTTACAGCTCACACCAGCCTCGTCAAAGCTCGGACTGCACAGGTCAAAACTTGAGGAAAACCCGCTTGTGCGTGTGGGTGGGGATTAAGGCTAGTACTTGTGTTCTAATGATGGCAACAAACTATATAGTGACGTGAATAACGATAACAAATTAAACTTATAATGGTTAGCTGGTGTTCAACTAGGTACAACATTTACAAACGTAGGTATAAGTTATCAGTCAGTTACATAGCTCAGGCTGGAAAATTTTTCATTCCATTGAGAAGCCATCTGTTTAACACTAATTTTGGAATGTAAATACTAAATATATTGTTGAATGTATTGTTGAAGAGCACCTACTGAATCAATGGAATTTTCACTTGAAACTACAGTAGTTCAACATTTCTAATTACATTGGCAATTTCAATTTTGCGAATACTTGCTACTAAGACTTCATCTGTACCTGTGAAATTCACAACAGTCTTTACTTATTTATCGAGTTTCACTGCAAACGCTATTTTATATTAGGAAAATAACCGGTTGCCAAAAAATAAGACAGGGAGCTGAACAGACCATGTAAAATGTCTATGCCATGTTTCGAGTTGGCACTAGGGACGCAGTAGCATTAGGGTAGAACGCACTGATTCTGAAACAAGATCACCCCACCTCAGCGCCTTTAAATTTTAAGCAAAACGCGCAAAGCGGTTCCATAAAAATATAGGTATCAGTAAGGACCATAAACATAGACATGATTACTGGTTAGAAGGATCGACTAATTTGAGGCAGGAGTATATAGAGTTGAACGCGGGGTAAGCTACACCTTTTTATGATCCACCAACGTCCATTTAATATTTCCAATGTCAATTCTTCATTAATCGATAGAGATGGTAGGATTTCGACCATGCTCAGTCTTCCCCAGTCTATTGTTCTTTTTTGACTAGGATCAACTAGGGTATGGGTGTCAACCATAATTAGCCAGGACGGTAAAAGCCACAGTACACTACGGGTTGATGCTCTCTAATAAACATGAGAACACAGGTGGTTCATATTATGACATTAGACGTACATTTTCTTAGTTTTTTAAGTATGATCAACAAACAATCATTGAGAGCATCTAGCATAACAAAGAGCAGGCACCAACAACAAATTAGCTTCAAGGAATCCGCTGGACAAACTGAATTTCCATGGTCTGCTGAAATGTCACTGATTCAAGCAAAAAAGAACATTAGATACAAATTAAAAGCCCCAAGTTTAGTTTCAACTGAGTTTCGCGAATAAGTAATAGAATATGAGACCACAGCTAAAACTAATTAACCTGATTGTATAAATAAAAATTAATTTAACAAAATGGAAATTTCGCTGATGTTAACCGGAGTTACAAACAAGAAATGAGCTGGGAATGCACACAAATCCCTAAAACCCATTATTTATGAGTTAATATAAGTTGAAACAAGAGGAAAAGAAAATAGTTTACAATGAACGTTGATCTGTAGACCAGACAGCTCTGAGCACATTAATAATATTATTGCACCGACTGAAAACTTATAGACCCACATGGGAGATACTGAACACGTTTTTGATACATCAAATTCAGTCCAAAAATCCCAAAGGTAATAATAATAATAATAATAGTAACAGGTAGATAACAAATACTTCACAATGCACGAATGTTTACTAATTGGAATGATCAGAGGATACTTTATAGGCACACAAATGATTAGAATGAACACTTGACATACAACTAAATGAATAGAGGGATATTGATGCTAAGTACTGTATACATAATATGCGGGGCATCTAGGTGCGGCGATTCAGTTGTGCTTGTTTTTCCTCAGCCTAGAACTATTGGTTTCTTTTTTGACCTTTTTCGAGTTTTCTTTCTTCTGAACTTTGAGGATTCGTGATAATCGCCAAGCCAAAACCAATGAAATCACGAGGAAAGGCGACAGTATCAGAAGTATTGTGATTAAAAACCCTGATGGATCTTGAGCAGCCCACAGTATGATGTTGTTGACCCATCCTTCCCATGTGCTTTTGTCCAGATTCAAACTAACTACTGGTTTGACAGTGGTTGCTTCCATTGCAGAAAGGGTTGGCTGAACAAAAAACAAAAACAAAAAATATAACAACATTTTATGATGCAGGATTTGTTTCAAAAAGGGATAGATGCTGTTTTTCCACATCTATTGCTGACGAAACACATTACTGAATAACTAAGTACTTCTCATATTATGAGTCAAAACCAGGTGTCTTGAGATGAGCAAAATGCTAATGATTGCGAAATAATTTATATATAGGTATTAATTATATTTATTGAATCTTCTTCCTTTTCCAAGTTACCATATGAATGAAAACAGTACAATAACACTTGTGATTCGTTGTGTAAAGTGTAAAATGAACAACGGTGATGATGAATCGCATTCATGAACACCACAGCACCAATGAAAAATTTACAATTAATCGAATTCCACGTCGAATTCGAATGGTACCAGTTGATCTGATTGTTAGTGGCTTTTGAAAGTTTCATCTGTTTGGGGGGGGGGGGGGGGGGGGTCTTGAAAATGAACTTTCTGGAAAATGCCCCTCAACTTTTAGAAACTGTTGAAAATTGCCACACGCTGGGAGAGCTAGAATTGGTCTCGTTTGAAATGACTTTCATTAGAGTGAATGCCAATTAGCAGAATACACAAAATACAAAAATAAATAAATAAAATAATACAATAAATAAATAATTAAAAAAAGAGATCATTGCACCCACACACTGGAGATATTTATGCTCGATAGGTTACTGTTTGTCACAGACGATGGTTTGATAACTGCAACTGGTTTAAACAGCGTATTTTGTTCATAGCTAAAATATACAACGTTTCAATAAATCCGTCTTTAACTGAAATGGATATCCGCAACTGTGTGCGATTTAGTTCGTACCAACAGAATTAATATACCTAACTTAAGATGGAACCCCCATCATACAAATACAAATCCCTTCCATACAAATTTCGTTGAATTCAAAGTTCAAAATTTTAATTAGGCAGGTTTTAGTAATTCTTCTTCTGTATCCACAGCTTTTTATTGATTTGAAACATGATAGACATGCTAGTGGCAGAGCATAAAATCGTCGCGATCAATGATATTGTTGCGTTTTTAGCAAAGTATGAAACTTAATAATTTTTACACTGTATCACAAAGTTAGCCTATGATGGTAGTCATATCGTTCGAAGTCAAATTGTTAAATAATACGCTTTACTTCATAATTTGCCAGCTGCATTTAGGCGTTGTATACAATACCTGATTTTATTGTATACAATGCCTAATTTTATTGTCATAAACGAGATTTATATCGATCATTTCAAAATGCTCAAAAACGCGTTGGGTTTCTGAAAATAAGCGATTCAGTTGACACACTAGGCACGTGCAGACCAATCCGATAACTCTGATAAATAACTAAGACATAAGGAAACATGTACCTAATTTTTTCTGAAGGTAGGACGGACCACACGAAATGTAGGCCTGAAAAAATTAGATGGTAAACTGATCTTGAAACTTGTACCTGCTTCATGTTTCCTTGTGTCTTATTTATTTATCAAAATTATCGGATTGGTCTGCATGTGCCTAGTGAGTCAACTGAGGCGCTTATTTTCAGAATGTAAGTTGACAGACCACATAAAAATGTAAACCTTATTCATTTCAAAACAGGATTGAAATCCCGTCTTGGACTGAAATATAAGGAACATACGAGGGGGAGGGGGGGAGTCAAGGGGCACTTAAGGGAACTAAATTACAGGCCTTTGTACTTACAATAAATAGGAGCAATACAATATTTTTAAAACAGAGTAGATGAGAAAGAGAATAAGGAAGTAAAAAGAGAGATCAGTAGAATACAAGCGGAGGACAAGATGAAATAGAAGAAGAAGGATTGACAGTAAAAGAAGAAAGGCTCATGTTTGAAGGTGCTCCCTGACAGCAGCAGTGAATGAATCGTGGGATGTAAGGGACCTGATCCCACCACACCCCCACTCCCTCCACATGAAAGGACTCACTATAAGATTTCGAATTTCTACGAATCTACTTAATGGAATGAAGTCTAGAAGAGGAACTAAATGAAAATAGATTCCTGTTACAAAATGGAGGCTTTATGAACGGGTGAATATTATTTCTATAAACGAATCTTAAAAAACGTAAATTCAAATAGTCGAAGAAGTGACATCCAAGCAATTTATCCTTGAGGGGAGAAATATGACCTCGGGGTTTCACATTAAATATGGAACTCAGACCAATATTAAAGGCGACCTTCAACCTTCGGTGTTACGCAGTATCTCAAGAAGGTGAGTAGAGGATTCCTCCATAAGTGAATATTGGTAGAACGAGGGACCTGACTAAATTAGACTTGAGGTTTTCTGGATTGTGGAGGAACAATTTTCTCAATGCACGCATAGACTCGTGTACTTCACGACAAATAGAAGTCGTATACTTTGTCCATTTTAGGTCAGGAAGACGTCACCTAGATCCTTGATAGATTCAGCGTACAGGACCACCATCGAATCTACAACCAATGTGGAAGAGTCTCAAGAGGCTTAACTGAGCAAATCATAGCCTGTCTTAAGAGGATTAAGGGAAAGATAGTTGGAGTCAGCCCAACATTTAATTCTCACAAGATCCTTGTTCACAAGAGCAATCCCCTGCTACTGTCTGGCTTACATCTTAAGGCTAAGTGGAACGAGTTTATTTACAAAATCCACCACCATGTGGTAGCACAGAAATGAATAAATTGTATTCTACTTCTCATCTGAGAAGGGAGCGAGATATTTCAATTCGGAAAACGGATTTCTCATCAGTATTCATGTAGAATTCCGGGTAATTGGTTCAAAAAGTGTACAAAATTTGTTGCTCACTGTTTCAAAAAAAGTTGCTCAAATTTTGGAAATTTTCGAAAAGTGGCTTAGTAGGCACTTGCATTGGACCCCAGAGAATACAAATCCGTTTTCAGAACTTTTATAAATTGACTAGAGCCGTCGAGTTCTTGTTTCTAGGATTTGGGGACAAGGGTCATGATCGGGAGCTTCTGACTGTGGGTGGGGGTAGTTAAGAGTTCTTGGCCTCATCAAACCTTCCTACTTATCAATTTCCATGGAATGATATTGATTGAATTGAATGTAAAAGTAACCTGGCACAGAAAGTGTGTAACTTTTTGCCCACTGTTCCAAAAACGCATAACTAGTTAATATGTTTAAAGTTTCAAACATTATTGAAAAACGCTGCAAATGATTAAACAACGGTTTATTATTTACCTCTATAGATGCCCCTTCTGCGTAGATCACGTTTCCTGTGGTCAATACCTACCCTTGAGCTCCCCCCAGTAAAGCCCTATATCGAGTACTAGAGCCGGCCCGGTAATTACATTTTCATAAAAAATGTGGGGGATCAATAATTCAATCATCAATTATTTGTTGTTATTCATGAAGCACAAGGTAAATTATAAATCGCTGTGTAATAATTTACCTGCATAGACGCCCCTTCTGGGTAGACCACTGTTTTCTGTGGTCAATACCTAGTAGGTAGTATTACCTACCCTCGACAATACAACGCTCCAGTTCATGCCTTTGCCACCAAATCCTGGAAGGAGGTTCTTATAACGTAATAACATAAATAGTCTGGAAATTTTCAAAATTTGAACATTACTTACCAAACAGATTTTTGAACAGTGGGCCAAAATGAGCACACTTTTTGAAGCTACTATTCCTAGCACAACTAGGAACTAAGTGAAACACAACTTTCCAAAAATAATTTAAATGTGAACGACCACCAACTACCTAAGAGTTTATGAACAGTGGGCAAAGATTTGTACACTTTCTCAACCAACTATGCAGTGTTATCCAGTGCAAGTAGGTGTAAGAAGTTCCCAAAAATGATTACTATGCGAACAAATGCATGCACCAGTAACAGTTTTTTGAACAGTGGACATAAATTTGCACACATTCTGTGCCAGTTTATTACTGCATCTAATTCATTCAAAATTAGCGGGGATGTAAAAATGAACCCAGGGGCATGGGCTGATGCCTTCAACGAGTTCTTTGTTAAAGTACGCTCTGACTTATTCCGCAAACTTTCACATTGTGCGGATAATGATTTTCCAATACCTAACACTAATTACTGTGAAAACAACTGTTTTTAGGGAAGTAACCGAAGACGAAACAGCTAAAGCCATTAATTCTTTAAGGGGAGGCTCCAGTTCTGGTTAGGATGGAATTGATGCTCGTGCCATATATAAAGTCTTGTAAAGAGGTCATTGTCCAACCTTTGTGTCATCTGGTTAATTTGAGTCTGAAAAAGGGAATTTTCCAACAACAAAAATTAAAGTAGGCAGTTGTTAGCCCGCTTTAAGAAAGTAGGGGACAAACAAAAAGTGACTAAGTAACTATAGGCCGATATCTATTGTAAGCAATATTGCAAAAATAATTGAATAGTTTAATGTGTTACGTGACCGCCAGTTTGGTTTCAGGTCAGGAAAAAATACACAAGACGCAATAATGTTACTTAGCAGCAAAAATAATGCAAGACCTTGATGGACGCAAAAAAGTATTGTCAGCATAGATTTAGCAAAAGCATTTGATACACTTTCTCACGCAAAACTGCTTAGGAAAGTAAAAGCCCTTGGAATTGGTGGGTTAGCACTGGATGGGTGAGGAGTTATCTTAGTGAAAAGACACGATGTGTCAAGATGAACGGCTCGTATATTTAATGTGGTGAGTACGGGGTTCCCCAGGGTACAGTTCTGGGCCCTATATTTTTTATAATTTATATCCATCAACTTGGAAAACCTTATACCTATCAATGGTCATACAATATTGTTCGCAGATGATACGGTTTTGAATTTTGTGGCTGACACCTGGGTGAATACTTATATGATGGCGGAGTATGGGCTGCAAGGGTCAATAATTAGCTGATTTAGAACAAGCTGACATTGAATCTATCAAAAACTGAATTTATACCGTATAGCTTGTCACTGACAACGATTCCTAATGATTACTTAAAGATACACCTTCATGGTTTTCGTTGTAATTTAAACACTTGTACAAGCTGTCCTGAGGTGACTAATGTTAAGTAATAAATATCTGGGTATCATTTTTGATTCAAACGTGAAATGATAAAATCAATAAATTAACTTGGCACCTATGTAAGAGACCGAGGAAGCTAATATGAAAAGTAAATTCTTGGAACATACTGGACCACTGTTTCGTAAGCTGACAATTATAAAGTTGCACTATCGTATAGAAGCAAATAATGTGAAACAGGTTCTAAAAGAGAAACAGTTCTCTTGTCCTGCTCACTTAGAGTCCACTAGGTTTCGGTCACAGGGTAATATTATAAATCTTCCCCATGTGCGTATTTACAACTGCTTCCTGGAATGCCTATTATTCGGCTGGTATCAGAGTTTTTAATAATTTGCCACCAAGCGTCAAAAATGATTTAATAGACCATCCTAATAAAGTTAAATATACGTACTAAAAAAGTGGTTTCTCCAAGTGCAAGACAATTTATTTATGATATTTTTGTTGTTTCTACTGGCTTTGATTACAATGTAATCAATTATGTCATTATGAGCATGATTATGAATTAAGTCTCAAAAAATAACATACTGCACACCTACAGATTCAAAGGTACCAACTCGATTTCCCTGTCTCGGGTATTACCATTAGGGAAAACAGATTTAATTAATTTTCGTGTAGGTAATTATTTGTATGCTGAATTTTCAGAACTAAATTTATTTCAATTCAAATTCAAATTATTCATAAATAATATTAATATTATCAATCCAGGGTAGGTATACTCACCTAAAGTAGTGTGATTCAACTAGCGGTTGTAGAGTAGCACTTTCAGCCTCATAGGGTTTTCAACAGCGAAGGTCTTCTGTCTTTTCACTCACTGAATTGATGCAAATAATCTTGGAGCAATCTAATTCGACTCAATAAAATCGCATACGATGGGTAAAAATGACAATTTGATACGATTGTTTGTTTGGGTAAGCCTTATCTTCACTATCACGTTGTTGCTGTTAGAGCGTCCGTCGTCATGGATGTTAAAGAATCTGAACAGCAACAACATTGTATGGATGAAATGGCTTTGCAAACTATCTCACGCTAACTACTCTGTGGCTGCTCGCCTCTGTTGGACATCTGGCAAAGCTGAGGAAAGTAGCTAGATCTTATTCCATGAGCTTTCATTCAAAAAACGCTGCAAATAATTACAGAAGGGTTTATTATTTACCTGTATAGATTCCCCTTCTGCGTAGATCAATTTTTTGTTTGGTCAATACCTACCCTCATGCTCCCTCACAGGAAAGCCCTAAAATCCAGTAACCGCTTAGAAAATGTAGCTGTACAGCCAGAGTAGGGTGGATGAGGTTGGGAATTGGATAGAAGTGAAACGTCCCTTTGAGAAACAAAAGGGCGCCTCAACACAAAATACCAGGCATTCGAACGACCAATCAAAATTTCGAGTTTGCTGATATGCAATAGTCATACAATGATCCAAGCGTTTTTAAATTCATTGCGGAACATCTTCTTCCACTGATCTTACGCCAATTTATTGCAACCTATAGATTTCCGGTGACCCAAAGATTAGCTAATTAGGTACCTACATCATTGGGCCAATCACCCATATTAAAACATATTGGGGACGTGTAGCTTATGAATCTAGGGCCAATTCCCAATAACCTCTATATGGGGCCTCAATCTGTGGCAATATATGGCCCATTGACCCCACCTCCACCCCTTCCCTCTTCACTGTATAGAAGAAGCCTTGTCACTAGGTATGAGATCTGGGCTGAAGGTATACCATTTGATTCGCCCTCCTGTTGACGAAGCCAGCCGGTTTGCACTTCAGGGCATTACTGTGAACGAATGGTTGGACATACAATGCTCCAGGTGGTCTCCAAAAACACACAAGTTAGAGAACTATTTAAAAACGTAAAAAATTCGAGATAACGGCGTCCTGGAAATTTCAGCCCCTATTTTTCACCCCTTAGAGATGGCAGGCATTAACGCCGAGCTCAACTAGACCCCAAAGGGGACCTTCAAACCAAATTTCATTGATTTTGGTTCATGGTAACTAAGGAAAGTGCGAAGTACGGCATACCGCAGACAGGCAGCATTTTTTTCCCGGATTCTACATATCTTGAAGCCGAAACCACCACATTCGGGTGGGGGGGGGGGGGGGTTAATTGTTTTTTAATGCTCGATTCCAAAGGTTAATAATTATTGTAAATAATAAACTAATATAAACCGAAGTCATGGGTAGGTACTTCTCATTGTCCTTTAAAAATTCTGGTAGATTCATAATTTGATCTCAATGTTTGGTTCTCATATTATACAAACATTTACAATTTGTTTTTCCCAAAATGCCACTTTTATGCATATTTTGATCGATCATAAATCGATTTCTATTGAAATTGCATGCTTGAATCTACAAGAATATTTAGTTGAGGTACCCAATAATACACAGTAAAATTTCAGTCCTGTAGCTCAGTGGAGTTATATAACGACTTTTAGGTTCAAAAACATGCAAAAATGCGTTGGTCCATCCGATGTACGCTGTCCAGCGTCCACCGTACGCTGTCCGCGGCTTTCTCCTTAGTTCCCATGAACCAAAATTCACGGAATTTGGTATATGGGACCTGTTTGGGCTCTAGTTGGTCCTTCCCCATCTCGGAAAATTTTATTTTGAGGTGGGGGTTTTCTCGCATTTTTAAATAGTTTGATTTTTTCTGAATTTTTGAGACCAGCATTTTATGATGTTGCCATAAAATTTTCTATAAAATTGGCTGTAAAGAGCAACGTGTATGCAGGCATCAAGCTGGGTTGAGAGCGGACATCACTTGTCTATCGGCCAGGTGGCCACCTTAGCAGAGTGGTCTAGGTGTCGGGCTCTTACATTTAAAATCAGATGTTCGAATCCGGTTCCAGGACCAAATATTTTTCACTTCACATCAACAGTTTCCCTTCAGAACTACGTTTGTGTTTCTTTTTGCTATTTTTTTTTAACATTCAACGCATCGCATTAATTTGTAGCGGTGAATAGGTACTAAACTACGGAGTGGCAGTGATCTATACAGAACGGTTATTTATATAGAGAGAGCTGTGATCTGTAACAGAAGGGTGTTCTATACAGAGAGCTGTGATCTGTAACAGAAGGGTGTTCTATACAAAATAATAAACCTGGTGTAGGGATTTGCAGTGTTTTTTCTTTCTTCTTCTTCTTCTTCTTCTTCTTGAAAACATGTCCACGTGGCTGCCTAACCTAACCTTACTACTCGCTTCTCCTTCTTCATCACATCCAATCATTGGTACGATGTCAGTATTATGGTTTGTTGGAGTAATTAGGAGGTACTTAGGTAGTGATCTCGGTTGGGTAGGAAGGTAGGTTAAAAAACTTACAGTTTCTGTAATAGACAGATATAGTCATAATTCAAGAAAATGTGATCCGACTGAAAACCGATATTTTTCCGATATAAGACTACTGCAGGACAATTCAGATATTGGGCACAACCTTAGAAAATTATTTTTGCGTTATTTTCTGGTTCCTGACGTCCTATAGCATTATATAGAGACAAAATAAGCCTATGAAAAGAAAAAATTGTTCAATTTCAGTAGATAGGTACCCAGTAGGCACCTACTGTATCCCGTTGAAGTTCACCGCCGCTAAAATGATATTACAGCTCTTCAAAAATTCAACTCAGTTCGTTGTTGCTTGTTGCGTGTTTTATTGTTGAGTTTACTATTCATAATTCGTTGAGACAATAAAATGTACATTTCATTTCAATTTCATCTACTGAAAAGTTAGGTAGTTAGGTAGTTTCAAAAACAAATGAATCAAACTATTACTAATTTTAGTTTTTTTCAAGGTCCTTTGAGGGGAATAGAATTTTTATCAAAATTCGACTTTATATAATAGGTATGTCGTCGTATGTCACAATAATACAGTTTGATGTCTAATTTAAACTGAAAACTGTATCTCCTAAGTGTAAAGTTAGGTACATAACTACATTTCATACCTACCTAGGGTACATACTTAAGTAGGTATGTACCTATCAATTTGTAGTTTAGAAAATAATAGTTATAACATACCTATGTAAGGTGGAAATTATCGTTCGATAGGAAGGCAGAAGGTACAATCATATCTAAGACTGTTCGAGGATAGTTGTGTACCCTATAAATTACCCATAAGGCACTAAGAATAATCTCACTTACTTGTGACCGATTTCGTGCGCAACAACGTAAACACTCTCAAAATGACGGCCTTCATTCACAGTGCAACTACTTGTGGGACTGCACATTCCAGCAACAGGGGCCAAGCCTAAAAAATACGCAAATAACATGAGGTGAGAAATATTGACAATATGCAAGATGTTTGTCAATATACAAGATGATAAAAACGACTAGGAATAAAATGTGAAACTAAACTGTCATAATTAGGTATTTATCCAACTCATAACCACTGGGCAGTGAGTAGGGAGGTGCTGCAAGAACTATATAATTATTATAAACATTTGCCAGTTACTACTAAACATGTGCCACATTACGTCTTCTAACAAGAATGAACGTACCAATAGCTGAAACGGTGGTGTTTGCCATAAATTATATTTTGATGGGGAGATGGTTTTTTTAAATAATTAACTGAAAACATTGTTCATTCATCGTCTTCTTAGTAAATTTCCAGAGAAGACGACAAATGTTTTAAATTATCAACTTCTACCAGGAAAAAAAAATTGACAGCAAAATGATCAATAGCGTAAACATTTGGGGGTTTCAGGTTTGATCTAATGATAGGCCACAATTCAGGGGACGTTTCAAGAAGATATATGTTTATTTGCACTACCAACACTTAGGTCCTACTTACATAGGTTATCATTAAAATGACCAGTATTGATCGAAGTAATTAATAAAGAAATTAACGTAAATTAATGGGAAAACTGAGATGAGAACTCCCTTACTAAGAATAGGAGCGTTAGAATGTCTAGCAGTGGATGGAGGTCGTAACGGAATAGTGATAACATTAATTCACAGTGTTCCCTGCATGTTACAAGTCGTCACAATGTGTGTTTGTATGATATTTTTAGAAATTCAAAAATAGATAGAATGTTCATGAAAATGTAGGATAGCACCCTTTCAGTATCACCTAAACTATTAAAACATCGTAGAAAAAAAATTGTCTGAAATTAATATAAAACACAAAATGAATATGGGAGAGGAAATGACCTATTGAAAAACTTCATCCAAGTTGGGTGGGCAGTATAGCTTCCTCACTTATTGCATAGACGTATAAAATCAGTTGGTAAGAAAATGGTGAGTCAGAATGATTGAATAGCAGTAAATAGAGTAGTAATGAATTACCTAATATGCGTAATAGGATTGAAGGAATTAATATTCGTTTTTTAAAGAGTTGTGGTATAAACCACTGAAAGAACCAAACGAAAAGTGAGTAATTTATAAATTATTAATACAGTTACAGGGAATGAATGAAATACGAGATTGCATAGGTAGGTACATACTGAAAAAATTGAATGAAGCTAATTAGTTCTGGAGTTTTGATTGTGACAACATATTTCATGTTTGCGCTTGATTATTACTGATCCAACCGCGAAGAAATTAATTCATCTCTTCATTCATTTCTTCTTGAAGCCAGGCCCCAACTACCCTCCTAATTTGGACGAAATCGGTCCATTAGGAACTGAGGAATCGTTGTTTCATGAGATTTACGTTTGCGCATGCGCACACGCTACCATTGGCCCAACCGTGATGAAACTCATAGGGAACCGTCTAGGTGTAAACTCGGACCATCCAGGAACATTTCACTAAAATTGGTCAAGTAGTTCTGGAGTTTTGCCTGTGACAGCAAAGTTCAGGTTTGCGCATGCGCAACGGCTATGACTGATCTAATCACGACGAAATTAATTGGCAATCATCTTGGAGCCAGCCCTAAACTCCCCCCCCCCCCCCGAAATTGAGCATAATCGGTCCTTTAGAAACAGATAATTCATTCTTTAAAGAAATTCACGTTTGCGCACGCGCTCTCGCTACCACTGGTCCGAAGGCTATGCAATTCCTAGGAGACGGTAGTTATAGGGGCTAATCCGCACAATCTTTGAAAATTTCATCAAAATCGGACGTTAACTTAATATAGTTTTTCCCGGGACAAGGAACTGACCACAGACGGACACGGAACCAATATTGATCAGAGAGCTTTGAGATGCAAAAAGCAAGTGGAAATTTTGACTTTGGAGGACAATTTTTTCCCCCCACCAAACTGACTTCTTGCTAATATACCTAAGTCTTCCCTAGGTAGTGAAGAAGCAAAACATCGGGATTGAAGACAAACCTAACCATATTCATCTTTCAAGACCAAGTGAGATGCGAGTGGTATCAGTATGGTACATAGGTAGGCGCCACCTCACTACCTTTTAGCGAATTTTCAAAGAAAATGAAGCTATTGCAATGGCTTCGAAATTTAAATAATATAAATTTTTGGAAATTTTCTTCATAGAAATCCGTTTCAGACCATTCTAAAACGATTCCTGAAATTTAACACTTTTTTATATGTATATATATATATATATTTATTTATATATGTGTCACTCCAGACGATAACTCTCGATAGAATTGAGATAAACAGCTCAAATTTGCACAAAAAATCTATCTTGGCAATCGAAAGGCTAAGTTCGAAGATGGGCGAAATTGGCCTACTCTAAGGAGGGTTTTGGCGCATTTAAAGTGCGCAAAAATTACCCAAAAATCCCCAAAATGTTATTTTCCAACAAGTGACCCCTCATTTTAAAGGTTTTTGCACGCTGAACACGATGGTGGAATCGGATTTTAGATATCTTGATCCGTTCTCAAATTAGAGCATTTAAAGTGCGCAAAAATTACCTAAAAATCCCCAAAATGTTATTTTCTAACAAGTGACCCCTCATTTTAAAGGTTTTTGCACGCTGAACACGATGGTGGAATCGGATTTTAGATATCTTGATCCGTTCTCAAATTAGAGCATTTAAAGTGCGCAAAAATTACCCAAAAATCCCCAAAATGTTATTTTCCAACAAGTGACCCCTCATTTTAAAGGTTTTTGCACGCTGAACACGATGGTGGAATCGGATTTTAGATATCTTGATCCGTTCTCAAATTAGAGCATTTAAAGTGCGCAAAAATTACCCAAAAATCCCCAAAATGTTATTTTCTAACAAGTGACCCCTCATTTTAAAGGTTTTTGCACGCTGAACACGATAGTGAAATCGGATTTTAGATATCTAAATCCGTTCTTAAATTAGAGCATTTAAAGTGCGCAAAAATTACCCAAAACTAGGATAATCTTTAAACTCTTACCCCCACCCCCTTAGAGTGGTCAGATTGAAAAATGTGAGAAGTATTAATTGAAGACGAGAGTTCGAAGCAAAAAAGGGGGAGGCAAACGATTAGTACAACTCCTTGAATTTACCCACAGCGATCAAATAAATAAGCACTTAGTACAATTACGTAATAAACAAACGGTAGAATCAGGATGGACAAAACGTACAAATTAAAATAAATACGAAGAGAATATACATAGAAAACCAAATTTTAGACCGAAGTTTTCCTTTATTCAAAACCATAGCCATTAATTCGAATATTTCTTTGAAAATTCGCTCATTAAGTCATGCTGCATGACTGATTTTTTTACTTTCCTTACCTAATCCGCAGGGTAACAGAAAAGTACTGCAATCTCCCAGTACTAAAAATTGTCTGGAATATGTTTTCAGACAAACATATGTGTAACGCGCGCGCGCGTGTGTGTGTAGCCCATGCACAAGATCTTAGCCTCTACGGACAATGTAAAAAAATTACTGGTTTCGAGGCTCGATTCCATTCATCCGAGGAACGAATAGTTGTAGAAAAATGAGCTTCCAAGGTCCATTATTACGTGGACAACTGTTGAATTAAAAAAACCCATAGGTAGAAAATGGACTACAATAACCGTTGGTAGCACACTTTTTGACATTTCAAATTTTTTTATGATCTTGATCAAATTTCTATGAATGAAGTACTCATATTACATGAATTTCATCGAACTTCGTCGCGGCCTAAGGTAGGTACTATTCACACGTTTATCATTATTTACACTTTTATTTACTAGATAACAACCACCCTGGCAACTGCAGTTGTGAGGCTAAAACACTCGTGAGGTTCGAAGTAGGTGTGGTAGCTGCCCGTTGTTTCTATATTCGGTCACATTTCTATCGCAAACGTACTAGTAATTTAAAAACTGCACACTGTAATATTGATAGCAGTGGGTGTGGGATACGAACCATTGCACTCAACCACCAAATTGCGTGAATGTGGGTGAGAGAAGTAGTGGTAGCCTCGCACCGATGTTTATTTCATAGCGCAGAGGACTTTGAAGCACACTGATTTAAACCAGTTAATTGCTTAATGAAATTTTATATTGAATAAATAAACCCCTCTTCAGGAAAACTCTTCGTTCATGAAATATTTAGGTAGTACAAGGAAGCTCACCGACGACTTGCTTGCTGATTTTTCCATTTTTACTCAGCACGTACAAATCCAGTCCAGTTAGCATCAGAGCGTGGTCCCAATGTAGCGGGTCAGAATCGTCTTCGGGATTCTCTAAGCTTTGCCAACTACAAAAATTACTCAAATATTTATCTATATCTTCAGAGCGGTGGAGACTCGGTGGATCCGTATGAAGAATTTCAAGTCTCTTCATTATGAATGAAACTGGACGACCCAGCGAGGGATCGTGGTACAGAAGTTGAACCTGAAACCAGCCATCAACGATTTCTGTAAGCAACAGCTGTACAGTAAGACGGAAATGAGATTCCATACCTATTGAAAACCTATGGAAACCTAAGGAAACCAATGGAAGACCTTGGAAAAACCAATAGAAAATTTTAGGAGCTATTTTACTAGTTACTTATTGCACTGATTCCTGATATTCCGATTGGGCTGCAAAGTTTCGGGACACAACTAGGGCTCAAACGGAGGATGTGGGCGAAAGAACGAATTTTTTAGACCGAAAATGAAGCCGGTATGCATGATACGGCGGAAGGCGGGCGGACATTGTATTTTCTGTATCTGCGTCCCTTTTGAAACGTAAAACAAAAATTTTTGAGGGGTTGTTATAAACATTTTTTGCTGAGCGAATACATAGGTGTATTATTCACAGAATAATAAACCAATAGGGTTTTTTATGAGCTTGTGAGGTATATTTTTCCATGTATTTTAGTGCGAGGAGAGCGAGGAGGGGGTATGAAGTCGATTTTGACCAACAAGCGAAGAAGTGAGGTTCTAACAAGTTTTCGTCTTAAATTATGCCTCCAATTTTGGTCTAAAATCGTCGTTCTTTTTAGCACACAGGTTCCATTTGGGTCCTAGTTGTGCTCCGAACCTCGGCAGCCCGATCGGTTACAATGGATGTTGTGGGTAAAAAATGGGTGTCAAAATAGGGGTTTTCAAGTTGTTTTTTTTTTCCGAGGTTCTTTTTCTTTGAGGTTTTAGTGAACATGAGCTTGTGGGGTATCGTCTTCCAGTTTTAATTTGACCTCGAACTCGAGAATTTTTTGATACCACCCGGAGCATTGTACGTCCAGCCGTTCGTCTGCACAGAAAAGCTTCGTCAACATGATCGCGAATGAAAAGGTTTACATCCAGCCCAGATATCATTGCTAGGGAACTCCTGATTATAACCACGCATGGCTGAATGAAATCGAGTAGGTTGTTCCGTGATATTATTCCATTTGAAGAATGGATGGATCTTTTGGATTTTGTTGATAGGTACTTTTGTAACTTGAAAAAATTTTATGCTTCATGAATAACAACAAATAATCAACATCAGTTGAATCCACCAAAAATTTATGAAAATATCATTCCTCGGCCGGCTACTGTACTAGATTTTGGACTTCCATTGGGGGGGGGGGGGGGGGGGGGGGGGGGAGGGCACAAGAGTTGGTATTGACCACAGAAACAGTGATCAACGCAGAAGGGGCATATATTATATGTAACTAATAAACCGTTGTTTAATGCAAGATTGGCATATATTGGATGCAAAGATTCGGAATTTTTTTACAGACTTTACAGTTTTGATCAGTGATCAATCCTACCAGATGGGCAGTGTGCGGAGGACGACAGGTGCTACAGGATTACAAAAGAAGACTTCAAAAGTAAAACAAATGAGCTTGCAGGGATGATTAGAAGGCAACATTAACTTTTCAGACCTCAGACGCGGCTCGGACTTCATTTCCTACCTGGAAGCTGTAAGATCTGACCTTCCATTTTTCCAGAGGATTCTTAGAAGTACCCGACATTTATCTCTGTCATAAGCCTCCATATTCCTCAGTATTCCGCGCCATTGAGTCACCTATTCTTCCTCTCATTTTCTGCAGTAATATATTTGTATAATCGCCCGCACCCTATGCAGATTACTCACTAAGATTCCGATCAGAGGTTGATTTGTTCACGTGCACCATTTTTTCACGAAAGAAACGAAGTTTTTCTCCCTTGGGTATATGACTGAAATCTGTCAGGAGGTATAACCTATCTATATAAAACGCATAGCTAGGTGTACCTACCTACTGTAGTTGTTAACTGAAACTCATTCTCGTTCAGATTTGTTTATATCCATCGTAATTTTTTTAATGGCATAGTTTGTACGCTATTGCGGCAAAATAAAAAATAAAATAATAGACAATATAGGCGCGCAAAAACCTGTAGCGTCATGCTTCTCGCAACGTAGAGATGAGAATGGAACATCAAATTGAAAATATTGTACAAAAACTTACTCAAATAAAAGCGTTGGTATTCGAACAAATTCAATTCTGACGATTCCATGATTAACTGGGAACTCATGACAGAAGATGGTCAAGTTTTTATTTTATTTTATTTTATTTATTTATTTATTTATTTTTACTCGAATAACGCCCAACTCTGGGTCCTGGACTCGAGCCCACCCAAAGCCTGTTTGTCTTCTGAAGCCGTGTTTGCTACACAAACTCGATCAATACAAAACAAGTGAGGCGTAATATCAAACTTACAGCATTAACCATAGTAAGTACAAACGTGACTAGCTGTTGATCTGTGTCTTTGGGAAAGTTCGTGCTCATGTGCCGATACAGGTCCTGATCTACGAAGACGGCCGTCTCCACATGTACGGGAGTTCGACTCATCTCTTCGTCCCTGAGCATTCTCCCAGACCCAGCAGACCTCTTGACCACCATGTGGGGTATCCAAGGACCCCGTCTTTGGTAAACGCTCTCCGGTAGAGGCGTTATCGTGTAGTAGTTGCTTTCGTCCGTCGACAGGATACCACTCTGTAATAGATGCATAATCATTTGGACTATTTATAGTATCTGTAGCTACTGGACGGAAGATATTTATTTTCAAGATCTTTGACTGTCAAATAACGTGATAGATTTCCATTTAGAAAAGGCAAGACATTTTTCAGCTAAAAGTGTGGTCTTCCGTACGTTATGGAACCCATACCTAAATAGTTCGTTATACCTAAGTGCGCAGTAAAAGGGCTCATTACCATTCCGTTACACATGTTGAGAGCAGCCCTGAAGGGCTGTCGGCTGGTGAAAAAGCAAGAAGGTTGCACCAGCGTGTGAGGAAGGAGTTCGCTGGACTCGTTGCCCCGCGAGATGAGAGCGAAATGCGGGTCCAGAAGCTGCCCCGCCGGCTCCAGGTCCAACTTCACCTTCTCCCCATGTGTGGCGATCTCCACAGCTCCGCCGCCTCCTCTCAGCCCTTCGTGCCACACGATCTCCACACCGTCTGACAACAATATCAACTAACTACATGTGTAATTTTTACCGACTTTCAACAGCAGGAGGTGCTCATTTGTTTTCTAATCGAGCTGAACGCACTTGCGCTGGGCGCTGGCGTTGCAGGCACCTCGTCATCCGCCGCATATTGAAGCTGCGATAATCAGCGGTAGTGGCGTAGCAAAAGAAATGCAGTCCGTACTGAGTGGGATTTTTATATGCTGAGGCAGAGCGGAGTCTCGCCCTTTGGTTCCGATCAACAAAAAGCGCTGCGACCACGAATCACAACATTTTCTAAACTATATAGCAGCCGCCACCAAATCATAGCTGAGACGATCGTTTCTCAGGGGCAAAATCCGCAAAGCAGGATTCTTACTTGGAAGCGCTAAGCCACTGTCGGTAATGAGTTCGATACCGGGTCAGGTTGATATAATTTTTCGCCCCCTAATTACTATTTATCGTGTTGCCAATTTTTATTTTTCACTACTCAAGACGAAAGAAAATGTTGTAGTAAAATCCCAGTCGTAAAGTCGTACTTTATGAGTCGCATTTTGGCATGAAACAACAATTTTAACTGATTTTCAATTTTAAATGTTCAAATTGGAACGTTTTTTTGGAGTGCCTATACTTCTAAAGTTCAAATTAGTAACAGTATTCCAAGTTTTTTTGCACAAATAGAAATTTTGCCAAATTTTTTTTGCCGTCCTTCGAACTCATCCTTTCTCATGTTATTGTTGACAGGTGCACCTGCAAGTTAAACTCGCAACACGCTCCAGCAGTGCAGATTGCTTGGCTCTATTTTCGTGTCGGCTACTACAGCATCCCTCGTGTCTTTGCTGAAATAAGCTTCAACGTAAATACAGACGAGAGGTGAGAACCACGAATTGCCATAACCGCAGCTATCTATGTCGCTCCAACGACTCGAATTCACGATAATCGCTGCTGTTCGTTTTGCTCCAGTTCTAATACCGATTCATAGTAACTCTAAACATAATAATTGGATCCTTCTTCATTCCATGTAATAATTGAAATAGGTTTAATAAGATTGTGTCTTACCTACATCCTCGACCCCAAATAGTTTGATCCAGTTTGAATCTTCTAGTACAGTCTTTAATGTTTCCTGGAACAAAGAAAAAATGGTCGGATTATGCACCTGGGGTTTCTTATTATTTTATAGGGTTACTGAGATTCCTGTCGAGCGAGGTACCAGTTGTCTGGACATTTATTCTGCGGCGAATGGATCAGAATGTAATAATTCAGACTTATGTTGCTGAAGTATTTCAAATTTTCATGTATCCAAAAATTTGAAAAAGTTTTTTGTCGTCTTGGCTATTCTGGAATGACCCATATAGAAGTGAACTCTGTGTCAGCCTTTATCGTCAATATTTAATGTGTTAATTTATGTGGGGGATTATAAAAAATTACCTTTTATTATACTTACAAAGCTGTATTTCTGGTTCTCTACTTACTAAGTAAACCGAATGATGACGTTAGAACACACGGGGAAAATTACTAAAGCGCTGGTGGAAAGTGTGACGCGATATTGATACAGACCGCGGATGACAGGAAATGACTGGTGGGTCCTATGTCTCAAAACAATGGGACTGTGAGGAAGGGGGGTTCTTTGGTTTGGTGAGCGGAAATGCCGTTATTTGATTATGTCAACATGAATGAACATATATTGTAAACACCTCACGTATTCGTTGGGCGACGAGGGCTGAGGTCCACCTAACAAGACATCTTGAGAAGGTTCCGGAAAAAACGAGAATTGGGAAACCCTATTTGACGGTGCGCTGCCGCTCGCCGCCGCCACTCAGATGACGAGAAAAAAAAAAAAAAAAACCACAGTCATGCAGCATGGCTATAAGAGCGAATTTTCGAAGTTTTCGGCATCTTCCTCCTCCGCCTAAAATTTTCTGAAAATTAATTTTCGGCCAATGTTTTCCCAACTTGATACCATACAAAATTAAAACAGGAGTAGTTTTACGCAAAGTAAAATTTGGGGTGGAAGGAGAGGGAGGGGGAAATCAAAAATGTTTTGAATACCAGAAGAGTAGGTATTGGGTAGGTACGTAACAAATTTTTTGTTCCATTTTTTGCCGAGTAACACCTCGGTTTGTAGATTTTCCAACGCTGAACACGATGGTGAAGTCAGAATTGCGATATCCCATTCCGTTATCAGATTAGAGCAGACGAACCAGGAAGAACATCTCAAGAAATAACCACGTTCCTTCATCTTCAAAGTGCTCCAGTTTGAGAATGGAATGAGATATCGCAATTCTGATTTCACCATCGTGTTCAGCGTACAAAAACCTTTAAAATGAGGTGTCACTTGTCAGACTTTTTCATTTTGGGAATTTATGGGTAATTTTCCCCCCCTAAAACTCCCCAAAACTCCCCCTTAGGGTGACCCGATTCTGCCCATCTTCGAACTTAGCCTGTCGATTGCCAAGACAGATTTTTCGTGCAAATTTGAACTTTTTATCTCAATTCTTTCGAGAGTTATCGTCTGGAATGACACATACATATATAAATATATATATAAATATATAAATATATAAATATATAAATATATAAATATATATATAAATATATATATATATATACATATAATTTTTGGTGTCTTTCGGCAGGGAATTCAGGATGGTCTGAAACGGATTTTGGTATAAAAATCTTTCGGAAATTCGAGTTTTAAAAATTTTGGACCGAGAACAATAGCTTCCTTTTCTTCGAAAATTCGCTAACTGGCAACTTGGTGATACACAATGACCATTCAGTAGCAGCGCACAACTGACAGTCAGACTTGACCAATCGCTGGTTTTTCAATGAGGAACTGGTGTGGGTAGCTATTTTCAATATTGTTGACCACTAAAACTGATTTAGCACATGCACTCAACAACTGTACCAACACCTACACTTTCTATTTCAATTCAAAGTTCCCATTACATTAGTCCAAAAGTTATTTTTATATTCGTATGAAGTCCACCTAGGTATAAGCCTACAAGGGCATCCAACCCAGCTAAATCGCGCTTCTGCCACACTGCAGTAGGAGTCCAAAGTACGGCAAAACGAGGAGATCCATCATCACCTCATTACCCTTTACATATTACATACCTTGTATATATTACTGTTTTGAACGATTTGAATCATCCACACACACACCCCTAATTTTCTTCTAATACCTAAATCCCCCTCCCCCCCGTATTGATTCCGAGTCTGCGAAGCAGCGGAAGCCTTGTGTTCACTTTCGTGAGCCAAAAAATTTTTGTCTTCAGATATCAAAATTTCCACTTGCATTTTGCGTTTCAAAGCCTACTGAACAAATTTGGTTCCGTGTCTGTCGGTCTGTGAGTCTGTGAGTCTGTGAGTCTGTCCGCATTTCCTTGTTACAGCCATAACTTCCACGATTTTGAATTGATTCAGCTCAAATTTTGAGGGATGGTGCGGATAAGGCCCCTTGAGGTCCCATACAAATTTCAACATGATTGATCCAGCGGTACGCCCTGCGCATGCGCTAACGTTAAATTCAACAAACACGCATAACTTTCACAATTTTGATTCAATTTCGCTCAAATTTTCAAGGGCTGTTTGGACAAGGCCTAGTGAGCTCCAGTATGAATTTCAGCATGATCGGACCCTCGGTGCGCTCTGCGCATGCGCTGGCGTGAAATAGATTCAATTTCCTTGTTACAGCCGTAGTAACCAAAGATTTCACCCAATTTCAATGTAATTCTCAGGGATTAAGCGGGTAGGGCCCATTGAGGTCCCATATAAATTTCAACATGATAGAGCCAGCGGTTCGCCCTGCGCATGCGCTAACGTGAAATTCTTGAAACACGCATAACTTTCGCAATTATGTATAATGGACGTAATGTATTATGGACGTCATGTTATGTAATATGTATATTTCATGTAATGTTATGCAATGTCATGTTATGTAATGTAATATTATGTAATATGTATATTTCACGTTATGTAATGTTATGTAATGTAATGTAATGTTGAGTAATGTTATGTTATTTTGCTTCCGAGTCTGTTCTATTTTATAATGGGTCACTCTGATTGTGACGAGGAAGCTCCTGTGCCATCACCTTGGCAGTGTATTCCCGTTATATTGATATTAATGATTAATATATTATGGTGGTAATGAGTTCCGTTTCATAAGAAACTATCTTTTCCTAACCTAAACATAATTATGGAGAAACAGAATGTCTTTGGGGATAAAAAAATAAATGCATAGATCTATAAAAATTGAATTGAAATTGAGCCTGTTGAAAATGCTAGGTGAGTGAATGAATGATTTGTCACTTTGCATCAAATCAGACTGATGAGGGAGCTGAAACGAATCTCCTTCTTGTTTGGCCAGTATCACAACACATTTACAACACAAACGTAATAAGCGGTTCAAATAGTGTTTTATACACTCTTGTAATGAATGATTTGACAATGGGCAATTTCAACTGTTTTCTTATATTTTCTTGAATAAAAGATCTCGGCGAGTGATTTCCGGAAAGGTGCTATATGAGGGGTATCAGATGATCGAAAGCGGACGATAAACCAGTGGAAAGAAAGCGAAATGACGTCATAGGTAAAGGCCGTCACCCCCGCGTCCGCCTGAGCACGCTCAGCGCCATCCACTTATTACGTCATTTCATTTTCTTTCTACCCATTTGTTGTCCAAGTTACACGGAGTTTTGAGATGAAAATTGGCATTGGGGGGGGGGTCAAAGGTACTAAATCCGATTCTGAGATCAAAAATAAAAAATTCCTACACACGGAAAATGCCCATTGCTGCAGTTGCTAAGAGCATCGAGCAAGAAGCAAGTTTCAATTCGCAGCAGTAGATTGTGCCCAAATCTATGGATTTGGAAGTTACGGTCACATTTGCGATTAAAATTTTACCTCTAGGTATCTTCAGATTTCTCGCAGATACTCGTAGATAAAAGCGCGGTAACTCAGTGCCTTTCCCTATATCCGCCCCTCGCTCCTATTCGCATCCCTCGGGGGCATCGACAAGTGAAATCGAAATCTACTGTAGGTAGGTAAGTGATGAAGAAAACCCCAATAGTCCAAGATTTTGTGATCTTAATCAGAAACGAACATTTCTCAAGACCAGCTCATCCCCCAGAACCTAGCACGAGTTATGATACTGGATGCATTATAAAACAGAAGAGAAGAGTGAAACAGAAGACTGTTCCTAAGATATGGTTCTTTCTGGGTCTTTTAATTTTGATAGTGGTAGATAAACATATGATGAACTGTAAGAAGGTGGCAAAGAAGGTATGAGACCAAGTCGTTGTATAACTCAGGAGGAGCATCTCAGCGCGAAGACTGGGGTGGGTTTCTGAGATTGAATAATTCAGCCCCAATAGCTCAACTCACTCGGAGAGAGAATATATTGCGAGAACGTCCTAATTAGGAGAGGATATCCTTTTCCACGCTGGAAACCTATCAGCGGGCTCATCGCGAGCTACAAGTCTTTTGAGATCCCGGCTCTTCATCCACAGTATGTTTCTCGTTTCGGACCAGCGAATCCCATTTCTCACAGTCCTGTAGCAGATCTTCACGAAGGAGCTGTCATCGGAGCACGGGCTCAACTGACATGTTACACAGTGGAAAAATATCCTTCCTTTGTAGTGACTCCAACGCTTCCTGCAACTGTTTACCAGTCTGTAATGGCAGTTTCTACTTCGAGGATTTTAGGACCGATGCCACCAAGGATTTTTGCTACAATCCAGGGATTAAAACTCGCATCAAAAAGTACCAATAGCGTAAATGTACCAACTAGAATGAACTGATTCTTTTTTGTTACGTGGGTAAGAGCCTCCTTCATACAGTTGTGTAATAAAGTATTACAGAACTTACATGGCGAGTTCACAGATAATTCTGATTATAAAAAATAGCTTCCTCATATCGTCAAGATTTGTATAATAATTAGTTGCTGCCCCCAGTAGCCGAGCAGACAAAGATCGCTCAAGATTCGTTAAGCACAGGAGACCCGGGTTCGGGGTTCGTGCAGGTGCGCCGAAAGTGGGTACAACTACACTTGTGTTCAACTGGGCCAATGTGAGCTGCGCTTACGTCAATTCTCCAAAAACTGTCTATAAACACTCTACAACTGACCGTCACTTACTTGATCTATCCTAGTTAGCTGGTTTTGGGTACCACATGATGTTACCTAAATATTCTCAGGAAGAGTGGTAAGAATATGTGAATCAGCTTGTTATTATAAATAAAAAATAAAAAAACCAGTCATGCAGCATGACTTAATGAGCGAATTTTCAAAGAAATATTCGAATTAATGGCTATGGTTTTGAATAAAGGAAAACTTCGGTCTAAAATTTGGTTTTCTATGTATATTCTCTTCGTATTTATTTTAATTTGTACGTTTTGTCCATCCTGATTCTACCGTTTGTTTATTACGTAATTGTACTAAGTGCTTATTTATTTGATCGCTGTGGGTAAATTCAAGGAGTTGTACTAATCGTTTGCCTCCCCCTTTTTTGCTTCGAACTCTCGTCTTCAATTAATACTTCTCACATATTTCAATCTGACCACTCTAAGGGGGTGGGGGGGGGGGGGGTAAGAGTTTAAAGATTATCCTAGTTTTGGGTAATTTTTGCGCACTTTAAATGCTCTAATTTAAGAACGGATTTAGATATCTAAAATCCGATTTCACTATCGTGTTCAGCGTGCAAAAACCTTTAAAATGAGGGGTCACTTGTTAGAAAATAACATTTTGGGGATTTTTGGGTAATTTTTGCGCACTTTAAATGCTCTAATTTGAGAACGGATCAAGATATCTAAAATCCGATTCCACCATCGTGTTCAGCGTGCAAAAACCTTTAAAATGAGGGGTCACTTGTTGGAAAATAACATTTTGGGGATTTTTGGGTAATTTTTGCGCACTTTAAATGCTCTAATTTGAGAACGGATCAAGATATCTAAAATCCGATTCCACCATCGTGTTCAGCGTGCAAAAACCTTTAAAATGAGGGGTCACTTGTTAGAAAATAACATTTTGGGGATTTTTGGGTAATTATTGCGCACTTTAAATGCTCTAATTTGAGAACGGATCAAGATATCTAAAATCCGATTCCACCATCGTGTTCAGCGTGCAAAAACCTTTAAAATGATGGGTCACTTGTTGGAAAATAACATTTTGGGGATTTTTGGGTAATTTTTGCGCACTTTAAATGCGCCAAAACCCTCCTTAGAGTAGGCCAATTTCGCCCATCTTCGAACTTAGCCTTTCGATTGCCAAGATAGATTTTTTGTGCAAATTTGAGCTGTTTATCTCAATTCTATCGAGAGTTATCGTCTGGAGTGACACATATATAAATAAATAAATATATATATAAATATATATATATATACATATAAAAAAGTGTTAAATTTCAGGAATCGTTTTAGAATGGTCTGAAACGGATTTCTATGAAGAAAATTTCCAAAAATTTATATTATTTAAATTTCGAAGCCATTGCAATAGCTTCATTTTCTTTGAAAATTCGCTAAAAACAAACATGCACCATCACCTGCATAATTAGCCGCTGCATCAAAAATATTAACTTCCGCAAACCCAATTTATAAATAAATCAATACCCAACTATATGCGCAAATGCGCAAATCTATCGTTTCATCTTTAATGTGAACATTTCTATTACACCCTACTGACCTCACCTACATAATAACTTAAAAAGTACGAATTTTTCCAAAATGATTGAGATCACTTGAGAAAGAATGAGGTCGATAACGGACAATTGCGGCGCAAAAGTGAATTTGTTTTCTAAGGTTAAAAGTAGCTAAGAATCACCAAAAATGCCTAATGAATGATGACAAGTGAGAAGAATAGTATTTCAATATACAGAAATCGTTCAAATTTTGAGTTTTACAGTTAGAAAGCTACTCGTACTTCGAAAATTCGTTCATGAAGTAGTACTGCGCAACTGGAACTTTTTTGTTTTCTGTGACCTGATTTTGTGTTACACCCCACACCAATTCGAAGTACATATATCAATTTGGTGGGAGTACGGATAGTGGGCTATTATAGTACTCTATAATATTTTTGTCGAGGGGCCGCCTGGTCACCATACACAAAATCATATACGAACAGATTGAGGGGAGGCTTTTGGTTTATTATTCTGTGAATAATACACCTATGTATTCGCTCAGCAAAAAATTTGTATAACACCCCCTCAAAATTTTTTCTTCTCCGTTTCAAGGTGCGAAGATTCCAAAAATGCAATGTCCGTCCGCCGTCCGCCTTATCACGTGTACAGGCTTCATTTTCGGTCTAAAAAATTCGTTCTTTCGCACACATGCTCCATTTGGGTCCTAGTTGTGTCCCGAAACTTTTCAGTCCGATCGGAATATACCCAGGGATGTTATGAGTAAAAATGTGTATAAAAATAGGTACTTTTTGTGTTTTAGTAACATGATAGCAACATGAGCTTTTGAGGTATCGTTTTCCATGTTTTTTGCGACGAGAAGACCGAATATGAAGTCGATTTTGACCAAAGAGTGGAAAATTGAGGTTCTACCAAATGTTCAGCTCCCAAAATTGATTTTTTATGAGCCAAAAACCTGGGAAATCGTCTGAAATCACCATAAATTTGTATAATAACACTAGAAAAAGTGGATCAAGACGATAAAATGGCACTACAATGATCAAAGATAATTTGAAAAAAAAGGAGTGTACCTAATTCGTGTTTTGGGGGCCAAAATTAGTGGAAACCACCAGAAGCTATTCCAATTAGTTCACATTAAAGAAACAATAAATAAACAGCCAACATAATAGTAGATGTGTCCAATAGAATAATAAATCCATGTGACAAGGACTTTGCAGCGTTTTTTGTTCCGATCACTTGGAAATCACTAGGCGGCATATTACGACCTAACCTGAGTGATCTCTGTATAATATACGTCTCCAAAATAGTTGAGTAGGATAGGGTACGAGTGTTGGGGATTTCATGTTTTGAATGTTCAAATCTAGGGATGGATTCAGAATGCTCTAAAACGGGACAAGGCGTGTAGAGAGAATGAAAGAAAAAATAAATAAATAGAAAATCCATGCACTGAAAGTTCTGGACCCATCGCCAAAGCGTATTTTTAACGCAACTTTGCATAAAATTGATTGAGCCATTTTGGAGGTAAGTCGAAAGATGAGCAACTAACTCAGCTTAACCTATCCTAAGACTAATACAAAAGTATTGCAATTACCCTGAAAAACCACACAATCCGAAAGATATCTGTAATTTGCAGGGCCCTTAGTACGTAGCCACCAATCCGTCTGAATATGGGTAAGCAAATTTTTGTGATGGCTCGCACTTGATGTTTTCTCATTTGATTTCTCACGTATGTATTGAACAGCTTCCCATCCAAGATCTTGGCCGCCGAGAAAGGGTATGAAATGTTTGATTCTGATCTGAAAATGTCGAATAGGCAATTTTCATGGGTCGAAATTTACCTTTTTAGTAAGGGACATCCTTATGTATTTGATCTAGTCAGAAGAGGACAAGAGTCAGCCGAGAATGAAAAGAACCGCATTCAAATCTGTTTCGGACTACCCTAAATCCAAATCCGTGAAAAAAAAAGAAGAAAAAAAACGCTGCAAATCCCTACACAACTGTTTATTATTTTGTACAGAACACCCTTCTGTTACAGATCACAGCTCTCTGTATAGAACACCCTTCTGTGCAGATCACATATCTCTGTATAGGTAACCCTTCTGTATAGATCACAGCCCCTCCGTAGTTTAGTACCTACATATTCGCCACTACAAATTAATATCATGCTTTGAATGTTCAAGCAGCAGCTAAAATGGAAAACCGAAACACAAATGTAGTTCTGAAGGGAAATTGTTGATGTGAAATGAAAAATATTCGATCCCGGAACCGGAATTCGAACCTCTGATTTTAAGTTGTAAGAGCCCAAGAGCCCGACTCCGAGACCACTCCGCTACGGCGGCCACCTCGCTGAGAGACAAGTGATGTGCGCTCTCAACCCAGCTTGATGCCTGCACTCTTTAGGGCAAATTTTATAGCAAATTTATGCAGACATCGTAGAATGCTCCTGATGATCTCAAAAATTAAAAAAAATTGAACTATTTAAAAATGGGAGAAAACCCACACCTCAAAATAAAATTTTCCGATATGGGGATACTCCGGACATTTTAACCCCTGTTTTTCACAGTCAGCGCCGAGCTTCGAGGACCAACTAGAGCCCAAACGGGACCCATACACAAAATTTCGTGAATTTTGGTTTTTGGGAAACTTAGGAGAAGCCGCGGACGATGTATGGCGGACGGACAGAAATTTTTTATTCGCCCCATGAACCATGAAATTTAGAGGGGGGGGGGGGGGGGGGGGTTAAAAAGCTTTTTCATGGTCGATTCGAGAGGTTCATCGTTGAATAATAAACCAAAACCATAGGTGTACGTCTGTCTGTCTGCCTGGGTGTGCTTGTGTGTGTGACAGAATCTTGTGTGCATTCGTGTGCGCGTGCGTGTGTGGCACAATCTTGTGTGCACTGCCCGCCCAGGCCGCAATTCTCAACCGATTTGCGTGATTCTTTTTTGTTCGATGCAATTTCGAAATTTACTTCTAGAAGGGGGAAGGGGGTGTCAATGCCGATAAAACGTGGGTTTTCCACAAAATCTTGTGTGCGCTTATCAGGGCTTAATTCTCAACCGATTTCAGTCTAGTTCCCCGGAATTTCGACATTTATTTCTACAGGGGCGGGGTGAAAGCACGCGGGATTTTCAGGAAATCTTGCGACCGCTGCCTGTATTCCTGATATAATATATATAAGTAACAATAGGTAGGTAGCACCCTAATCATTGATCATTCAATCGATTTATTCAAAATATTCTTGGGGCATTGTTATGATGATGATATCACCTGCTGTAATATGGACAGTCAAACATGTACACGTTTAGGATGTTCATATCGCGTCACTAGTCACGAAATTAGGTTTTTAAATTGCGCAATGAATTCATCATCATCATAGATCAGTTACTCATATATACTTCCATCAGACGATCTGCAATGAATGAGAGTGATCCACACCACCATAAGCAACATCCACTGTAATGCATGCATGCGTTACTATACGGAATATTTAACCTTAAAACGGATTCAGCGGTCTTGAAAACCTTTATATGCCAATTCGCACCGGATGGGAAGAAAGCGCGTAACTCATAGGTTTCGCGATGGATGGAAGTTTAAGGCCCCTCTCGGGCGGGCGAGAGACGACTTATCAAATGGACCCAAATTTCAAGACCGGTCTTAGGCGTTTTCGCATATTGCACCATTTCGAAATGTCTTCACCACAGTCTTTCATTTCAAAAATTTAAATAATAGTGCGAGTTCCCCATTTCATCTGGAAATGCTGTACCTACGCCATTTCCACTGGTGGTGGACAGGGCCCTACCATTTAAGGGCTCTTCGATAGCAATTTCGAAGGAAATAGGTTCTAATCACAGTGCTTTATGTCATTATCATTGGCATGGTTACTAGTTGTACGAACTTGATACCTTTCCCGAGTCGGTAAATTTTACGGTATTTATTTCAGTTTTAAAATAGTGAAGTCAATAATTTTGATTATTTCTGCGGGTGAATGTTACCCTCTCTCTATTCTGTCCATCCAATTCATCACCTACCCGTTCTTTCTATTCTCTCTCCTCTGGTCTATTACATTCATCTTCTCTCGAGAAACCCAGTATTTTTGATCTTACAGAAAAATTCTATTAGAAATGTTGTTCAATCGGATCGCTCCGTTTTTTCCCCTCTCCAATATCATGTGTTATAAGTAGACCTCAGTGTGTGTCTCAACATCTCATTCAGTCCGAGTGGTGGGGAAAGGTGGGGTTTCGCCCTGCTTAGGTCTTGTCACATCTTTGGCCACTCGAGTGATCAGCGTGGCCACCCGACCCAGACGAGGATGTGGAGCCCCTGCCAGCCAAACTGAAACGAGATCAAAATCTTTTGAGGCTAAGGAAGTTCACGAGCTCGCCCGCGGCGGCCACACGCTGAAATCGTTTCCGGGTCTTCTTCATGAGCGTTCGCATACGGTCCGGATTCCGCCCCGCAGCTCAAAGGCAGACGAGCGTATGTTCAATTCTAGCAATTGAATCACGGAACGAAATTCCAGCACAAATTTGAATATTCTCCAAAGACATGAGCAGTTTGAACTAAATAATAATATACACTGGTGTCAGTAGGTAGGTATTTGTTCCACTTACCATAGCAGGATTTTCTTCACAAATTCGTAACTTCTATGACCATTATCAACTACCGGTAGCGTCTAACACTGTCGGGTGTGTTGTTGAGGCTTACAGGTTTCATCCTTCTAATGCCTAATCTAAACACTCAAAACAAATAAGGTTTTTGTGCGGTGCCTCTAACGGTATTGTAGTGCCGCTCCTTGGTGCCATCATCACACCAAAACTTATACAGATCTGATGGTCTGATCTCATCTGATGGTTTAAGAATACGCCCAAGCCGTAAGACGAAGGATTTATAAGATTCAAAATTAGAGACCCAAGTCGTAAGACTCAAAATTAAATATTTTTTAATATTAAGCGGCGCCATTTTCGGCGGAGTGGCGCCGCTATATTGCGCTGTCGTGAAACAAGAAACTACAAGCCTGACTTACCTTAGGTTATAATATCCGAAAACCTGCTAAAGGTCACTGCCCACAATGATTGAAAACTATGTTTTTGTAGCTGCAGTCAAATCGATCGGTCGGGTCAAGATGGTAGGTACGTATCAAGTATTCATCAAGCACCCGACTGAAAGAACAATAATTTGGGATGGACTAGTTTCTAAATTTCAATTTGAATGTTGAAATACCATCGATGTATCGGATGCACACCCCCTCAAGATCCGGTTTACAAGTTGAACTTCTCTAGATATGCTACTCAACTTAAATCCATATCCATGAAGGTAGATCTTTTACCACAGTCCTCCCCCCCCCCCCCCCCGCCCCACTCTCTTACGTAAAAACCAAACTCCATCCTACTTCAATATTTACGAATTTGATGAACTGGATTTCTAGCTGAAGTGTCCCAGATATATTCCTCTGTCTAGGGAATAGGGATACACGTGTGGAACCACCATTTCTGGGCGTCAGAAGCACAATGACGGAGTGTTTCAATTTTCGGAATCCACCATTCGTTTTGGTTATTTTCATGAATAGGTGAGGCTTCTTTTTCTACAGCAATGTTGCATCAAAAGGTGACGTTGTACTTGATAAGCAAATACAATAAAAAATTGGAGGTCCCCATGAGAGGCGAATTCGGGAGTCAATGCCAGGTTGCTAACAAACCAACTCAAACTGAAAAATGCAACAGGATTTGCCTATTGTTCGTACATAAAGCATCATTGGCCGGCTGAAGCATCACGAAACTCGGATGATAGAAAAAAAAAACTTGGTCTCTCAGTGTCGCAACTCCATTCAGAAGAGGTGAAGAGATAGGGAAAGTGTTCTCAAAACTCGACCCAAGGAACGGGACGGCGCGGCGTTGGCTGTCATAAGAAAGCCAAGGAGTTTGAGCTGAATGAGCGTGAACAAAAATAGCCGGAACAAAGAGCCGACCTTTCCCAAATACCCAACCTTTCCCCCCGCGCCGACTCACTGATTTTCACAGGATTTGTTTCAGGAAGAAAGATCTGGGTGCCGACTGAGGAAAAAACTTGAAGGCACTCAGCATAAGTGAGCTCAACGAACAGTTCAGGAGGGTTAGATGGCTACTTGTAGTTTTCAAAGGATTCATTATTCATCCCTCCATAACACTCGTTATGCTTCCTATCAAACTATACAGACATAGCCTACTATACATAGTTTATCTTTTTATATGTCATCGCGATAGATGTCTAAGTTGTATGAGCTGTAGTTGAAAAAGTAACTTTTTCCCAAACTCGTAGGATGCTTCACTAAACATCTAGCAGCATCAGAAAAATAACGAAAATTGGTTGAAATGTTAGATATTTGCAAAAAGGAGTGTACCTGTGTCAGGCCAATGGACAGCCAGCAGGGAAAAAAATTATAAACCTACTTTCCCATTCCTAATCTTTTTTTCAAACGATTTATTCAAAACTTCTGTTAAACGAAGTAAAATAACATGGAGAGCTGGAAATATTGTTTTAAATTATTAGATAAATTGGATAATCAAGTAGGCGTTTCACATTTTAGCGTCAAAAGACTGAAAGCAGTTAATGCGTAACCCCACTTTGCACTCCGTTGTACACACCCTCGATTTACAGTTCACTCCAGCGCTTCTCTTTATTTTCTTCCCTTCCGCATTTAACATACATCATGACGGTCCTCATGATCAAAGCAGATTTCATCGATGAATCTCTCCACCTCCTGAGGAGGTCCCTCCTTTCAATAGCAGATTTGCTATGGACCCCTTTTCCATTTTTTCCCACAGTGAATGCTTGGTTGGAAAGTTGTTTAACTTGTAAGTTCTGATCACTACAATCTGGTAAATGAAGGATGTCGGATTCGTCATCATCATCATCCTTCAGCTTCATCATCATCCAGTTCCCTGAATTTTCCGGGGATTGTAACTCTCGTTTCGCTGGTTCCACATAATATATGCAGTAAGTCGATAGGAGCAGAGGCAATTGGATTAACGGAATGCTCATCGGAACTTATCAGTAAAAGGTCGATGGCGTCTTGAAGGGTCACACTGGGTATGAAAATAAAATAAATTGAAGACAATTACGACTAATTCACAGCGAATGGGTTTCTTAGTGCCTACCCCAATAAATTGCGGAGCGCGTCAGGAATGTCACTCATGCTCAGGAAAGAACCATCTGCACTGGTTAACAGATGAAACCAGAATAAATTAATGGATTACGAGTATGGCAGGGGGTCTAAGCTTGTCAATAAACACGAAGAGTAGCACTAAAGTTCAAAGAGTTCAAAGAGGAGCACTAAAGAGAGTGCATTTGTGCCATTAAAAAAGTGCCAAAAATGTGAGTGCAGTTGTACCGTTATGCTAAGAGTCTGAGGGGCACTCGGGATAAGAAGTTTCCGTAAATATGTACATATGGTGTTCCGCCTGCTTAGTTATGAATATAGGAAGTTGCATTGTTACCATGGAAACATATTTCATGTTCGCTGCTGGATTGTTGTTAATAGGAGACCTTGGATTTTTGGTTTATTATTTTCAATAATGAACCATTGGAATCGAGCATGGAAAAAAAAAAAAATTCTAACCCCCCCCCCCCCCCCCACTCAAAATTTGATGGTTTACGTTTCAAGGTATGTAGAATCCAAAACTGCAATAAAACAATTTCTGTCTGTCCGCCGTACGCCGTACGTCGTACTGGCCACTTTTCTTAGTTACCATGAAACAAAATTGATGAAATTCGGGTTATAGGTTCCGTTCGGGGTCTAGTTGGTCCTCGAAGCTCGACGTTACTGTCAGTCATCTCTAAGGGGTTTTAAATAGGGGTTGAAATTTTCAAAACGCCGTAGCTCGAAAACTTTCGATAGAAGGGTATGGTTTTTTTTACGTTATTAAATTTGTCTTGAGCTAAACAATTTTTTGAGACCACCCGGAGCATCGTGCGTCCAGCCGTTCGTGTGCAACAAAAAGCATCGTCAACACGATCGTGAATCAAACGGTATAAATCCGGCCTAGGTATCATTGCTAGGAAACACTTGATTATAATCACGGATGGCTGTATGAATTCGAGTTGGTTGTTCCATGATGCTATTTCATTTAATAAGTTATGGACTATTGGATTTTGTTGGTAAGTACTTCTGAAACTTGAACAAACGTTGAAGTATTACCTATTGATGGGTAAATTTATTACACAATGGTAAATTATTACACAACGGCAAATTATTACACAACGGTAAATTATTACACAACGGTAAATTATTTCATAACGGTAAATTATTACATAACGGTAAATTATTTCACAACGGAAATTATTACACAACGGTTCATCAACCAAGAAGGGGCTGGATTTTGTTGATCGGTACTTTTGCAACTTGAACAACCGTTGAAGTATTATTGATGGGTAAGTTATTACACAACGGTTCATTATACTTGATCACGAAGGTAGGTATTGATCACAGAAAACAGTGATCTACGCAGAAGGGGCATCTATTTCACTCCACATCAACAATTTTCCTTCAGAACTTCATTATTTGCGTTTCTTTTTGCCGTTTTAGTTACTGCTTGTCATCGACAGAATTATTTTAGCAACTTTTAACTCGTGATTTAGATAGGTACCTAGTAACGAGTACGGAGTTAGGTACTAACCTACGGAGGGTCTGAGTTCTACATAATATGTATAGAATAGTACATATTATATTATACAGACGGGTTATCTATACAGAGAGCTGTGATCTGTAACAGAAGGGTATTTAGTACAAAATAATAAACCGTTGTGCTGGGATTTGCAGCGTTTTTCATAATGAAATTGGTTCAATTGTATTAAACTAATGTAAATTGTGATCAGTACCGTCTCGATTTGGCGCAGTCAGTAGGACGTATTAAAAGTTGTTATTCAAGGTTTTATGACAATACGGATCACAGTACATTCTTAGAATTTCACGTATGAAAGCACCCGATCCTCCCGACCCGGTTATGATGTAGAGGTGGAATCGATAAGAAACTTATTCCAAATATCCGTACACCAACTTCCATCTGAAACTACGCAATATTGGATGAACAGTACATAGCTTAAATATCGATGACGAACAGTACATAGCTTAAATATCGATGATGAGAAGATATAAAGTATGCGCAGGGACCACCCGGAGGCCGATTCGTCGAGCGTCATATCATGAAAAATTCCGCCTTTCTCACCATAAATTCCGCATCCGATCCGATTTAAAAAGATCCCGATAACCCCAGAACCCAAGATGGACTACAGCCAGAGCTTTATTCCCTAGGTATCCATAGCAAATTTCATTTCCAGTAGTACAGATAAATTTGCAGTGAAATACAAGATGGAATAATCCTCCTTACGGGCAAGCCCATGTTGAAGGATGAGTCCTAAATACAAAATCAGAAAAAAAAATCAGCATCAGTCTACTCTTCCAAAAAAAAAAAAAATGGTAATTATAAATTATTGGTTGTAAATACAAATAATTATATATAAATAAATAAACAAACCACTTCCGATAATCAGGTACCTACGATAAGACCTACTTATTCTGCAGTGTAATACCTTTTCACTAAACTTTTATATTTATGAGTGCTGAGCTGTTTTCTTCGAAAGAAACCCGATTAAAGCTCAAAATTCCTTGGTATACAAATAATTTTTGAGCAGCAGCAGGTACTCCTAAATTTGGGAGTGGCCATATAATTACCCTGCCCGAACCTCGTTGGGAAAGACTGTCTCAGCAGTGAAAAGTTGGTCATTTTTATTAGTTGGAGGACAGCGCTTCTTTCATAAAGTTGATTGACGTTCAAGTGTGTAAGCTGTTTGAGTAAGGGAGGCGTTTGAGTTTGAAAACGGGCTTTAGCACATAATCTGATGAAATTAATTCGGGCTATTAGTGTAGACGTGATGTGTGAACAAACGTACACAAAGACGGGCAGAGAGATAGACGGAGAAAAATTGAAATAATGGTGTTGAGAACTAGCTATAATATTAGTAGGTACCTTCCGTGCAGGCGATCAACCCCAAAATAGGTATTGTCTTGTAATAACCTCGTTTGATCATGTCTTAATCAACATCAACTGTTCTCGACTGTTCCGTATGACATTCATCAGTTAACGATCTTCTCATCAGTGGAATGGAGAAACAAACGCGCATTGCGCAAAAATGTATAATCATTTAACAGCGGTAGCGGATGACCTACCCGGTATGATTCAATTTCGTGGTCACAAAATAGCATGGTGGCATGTGTCGTGACACGCCAGATGGATAGGTACCTACCCAAGAGTAGGCACTAATTTAATTAATTAGTTTTGGTCACTAATTTAACAGAGACATGGAAATATGGATAGGTTACCGGTCTGAGTTATTAAAACAATTCACGAGCATGACTAGACTATCGCCTAACGATACGTTTTTTTTAAGATACCGTTGATCAGTTTTCCTATAAGTCGATTACTTAAAGAGGTGCTGTTTTCAATTTTTCGGTAAGCTCAACGTGTAAATAAAAAGTTTAAAAAAACCGACTTCAAAAAAAGGTTTAAAAAAATAAAAAGTAGGTACCAAATAATTTTTATGCTGAACAAACGTAATTTATTCAAAGCCGATGCAACAAAATTTTTATAGTCGGCGCCAAAGTCTAACTAACATGTATGAAAATCGAAAAATCAATGGATACAATATGAAGGCTGAGTTTAGGATTTTTGGTTGAAATTTGGCACTGACGATATTTGGTTGCATCGGCCTTGAATAAATTACGTTTTTCAGCATACAAATTATGTGTTACTTTTTAGTTTTATAAACCTTTTTTTGAAGTCGGGCGTTTTTGTTTGTTTTTTTTTTGAAAATTTTCTTCATTTTTCACCTTTTAGTGCGATCAACAGATTATTGAAAAATTAGTTTCGAAAAGTGTTTATGAATTATTTTAGACTTTTTAGTGCGTTTTTCGAAGTAGGGTTTTCAAATAAAATGTTGTTTTATTAGGTACCTACCTATTACGAATCGTTGGTATCATCACATGGTCGCATGATGGTAATAAAAGTTTATCATTCGTGAGCGTTGCTACCTACGTACAAAACTGTGTTTTTCTTTCTAATATAAAATTATATAAGAGAAGCGGAAAATAGGAATAAATAGATACAATTCTCAACAGGTTATGAGCTTTAGACTAGCATAAAAACTGCTAGGTTCAGACTAAGTACAAGTGAAGTGATATTTTGTGGTGTTGTTAATTTTCTGTGTTACGAGTAGGCAAAATCGTCGTCGATTCGCATAGACCAACTCGGCAGAAACAACTACGACACATGGGCTGTTCACGTAGAGGCACTTATGATCCGAAACGACGCATGGGATTAAGGTAACCCATCGGAAGATGCAGGTATTGCAGATTGGAAAAATAAAGACTTGAAAAAAAAATCAGAACTAATCTTAACGACATGCGCCAAAAGGGAAATTGGAACCTAGATCGAAGGAATGTACTTTTCTTGGGTACTCAGATACGCCACAGCGTATCGAGTATGGGTACCTACCGTCTGACAGAAAAGTATTGATAACGCGTGACATAAGGTTTAATAAGCGAACAGGATGATTTACAAATTCTAAAGAAAAAAATCTAAAGTATTCCCTGCTCTAAAAGTCTAATGTCTTTAAGTTAGTTAATCCAATTTCAGTTTCGATGTATTAGTTTTAGTAATTTTTTTATTAGCAACTCCTGATCTCCGGACAATTTCCTTAAATTTTGGAGATCAGTATATTGCCATGTTTTGTTTTGTTCCTCTTTACAAGGTATGATGATTTTGTTTTCTAATTTTGCAATGAAGTATCAAATACTTCGATTTTTTGTAATGTGCTCATTATGTGAATAAATGGCTTTAAAAAAAAATAATAATAAAATTTTAAAAATATCCATCTACACTTTTCTTTGCCAACGCCAAATAATAGCTACTGACCCAGTACTGACTTGCCCAGTAATACATCTCATGTATCAAGTGCTCATAACATAATTACTGGGGCATCCACATACTCGTATAATAGGTGGCTTAGGGGTTGCTGGCTATCCCAGGATCCCAGCTGATTGTTGCGTAGAGTGCAATGACTGGGAAGCGCACGAATGCTCGCGTGATGTCAGGAAGTCAGAGGTGGATCGGAGAGCAGCAACCTGCCCGCGTCCTTCCCAAACCGGACCGAACGAACCCCCGTCCCCCTCGCCGCCTCGGCGAAAAAAATATAACCAACGAGGTGAACAACATCCCAGATCTGGTCGAAAACGCAGAGAGAAGTTATGAAAAATGACTGATAACCCAGTAGCGGCGGGGCGAGGGACAATGGGACGGGGCAGTGGGACGAGAGGATGTGCTGGCCTCCTCCGTCGCCGTGCTATTGTCGGCACTCGGCCGGCACGCCACTAGGAACGACATCGTACTCATTAAAATATAATATTGACTACCTCCGCGTACTATGCGGTTCGTATAATTCGAGACTTCCCTCGTCAGGTTTGATCGCTTGCGGTAAAATTTCGATCTCGCTACGCCCTCTCGTCCATATGGATCGCCTGCTCCATTCTTGTGCTAATGCCGTTGGGATTGTTTAGCGGAAAAGAGAATAGCAATGAATTGTGCGGGTGAGTTACGTTTGTTCGCAATGTCACTCTAAAGAGCATTACGAAGTTCAACAACACCGACCGGAGGTCGAGGACGGGATGAGGAAATACGCATTTGATATCAATAACACGTCTAATTTCATGCCAGAGCTACACAGCGCGTATTCACGACAGGCGATTTACTAAACGATGTTAGGGGCAAGGAAACGATGATTTGGAAAAACAAAAATATGCTATCGTATTGGAAGATCTTCCAGAGCTAATCAATATAATTATTTATTTATTTATTTCTTCGGCAATATGGGCTAGCCCAATACAATAGAAATACAACTAATGATAAATATGTACAAATATACGTTGGATATAAACAAATTAACAAAATGTCCGTGTGTAGAAAGTGTGACTAAAAAAGAAAAAAAAGAAAGGGAAGTTCAAAGCTCGATTACCAATTCTATATTGGGTGGCACTTAGTTTTCAGATAATTTGAGACGATGCGACGCACTGAGGATATGGACTGGACAAAAAAGTCGACTTCGGGACACTGCTCGATTAGGTGGTTCGCTTGTCTTGGTAGTCTTGACATCGGGCGCTGTCGCAGGTAATTTGTCGCCGTGAAGGGTGTCCAGAAGAGACTGCCCGTTCGCGTGCTCAGGCGCGGGATCCTCAAACTTATTTGGGCGAGAAGCGATGGTGAATCAACAGATCCCACTAGCAGCTTGTGGAAAAACGACAAATCAGCCTGCCACCTTCGATCCTCAAGGCTCAATGTCCGGCACCGCTCGTTCAACGAATCGAACTCCACCAAGTCCGGGGAATGTGGAGCTTAAATGCCACGCATCGGAGGAATTTGTGGTGGACTCTTTCTAGTTGGTTAATGTGGTATTTATAGTGTGGGGACCACACGACCGATGCGTATTCGAGGATCGGGAGCACCAATGCCTTGTAGAGAGCAACGATAGCCGGCACACTGCTGAACTCACTTGTACTCCTCTTTATAAAGCCCAACAACCTCATTGCCCTACAGGATATGGCCGATATATGGTCCACAAAGGTGAGCTAGATCCCGAACGGATGATACTCTTGTAAGCAAGGATTCGCCGATCTTGTAGGTGTGGTGGAGTGGGGCCAACGAGCGATGGAATGTCATAACTGAGCATTTTGTCGGATTGAGTGCTAGGCCATTTAAGGAGCACCATGCCAGAAGCGAATCCAACGCCGTCTGCAAATGCTGACAATCGGAGGATGACTTCACGGTGCGATAAATCTTTAGGTCATCCGCAAAGCGTAAAAATTTAGCTCCATCAAGTACGCCACTAACGCTGTTAATAACCAGCAAGAAAAGTAACGGTCCAATGTGAGAACCCTGCGGGACCCCAGAGGCAGCCAAAAACGGACTAGACTGGACGTCCCTCAGTCGCACCATCATCGACCGATCCACCAGATAGCTAGATACCCACTCCAGAAAACGCCCGAACACACCAAGAGAACCGAGCACAGACACTATTAGCTGATGGGGTAGTTTGTCGAACGCCTTCGAAAAATCAGTCGAGATGAGGTCGACCTGAAGTCCCGACTCAAATGCTCTAAGAGTGTACTCCTGAAACTCAGCCAAGTTCGAGACCGCAGATCTTCCCATGCTGCTCTGGAACGATATACGCCGAGAAGAGTGGAGCTATCCGGCCAACGACCAGCTGCTCAATCATAATTATAATTTGTTTCTTGTCAGGACCTGGATGGATTTAAATTGTTTGGCTCTCAATGTAGATAAAACCTCTCTAATTATTAGGTTTTCTTTTTCTAATCGCAATTGCTCTAGCCATTCTGGGGTGACTTTTCATCATTTTTCTTGTTTTCATAATTCCAAACCATGTAACTGTAATTTCTTACCATTGACTGAAAAATTTAAATATCCTGGAGTCATATTTGACCATAATTTGAAATTCAGTTTCCATATTGATGCTTTGGTATCTAAACTGAGAAAGTTATTTTATGTTTTTTAAGGTAGCCCGAAATTTTCATCTATTGTGCGGCTGAAGACTATTTATATTGGCTGAGTTTTTTCTTTGTTGAATTACGGTATTTTCGTATGGGGAAGTGCGGGTAAGACAAAGCTAAGATCCTTGCAAGTTACGCATAATATTATACTTAGGATAGCCCTTCGGAAGAGCTCTCGATACCCTACTATAGGTACTGCTTCATCATGAGTTTGATGTGCTCAATATGAAACAATTATTTTTACTTCAATCGTGCTTGATGATATATAAGACGTATTCAGCCTGACCATAGAGGCAGTGTCACACATAGGTACGCGTAATGCAGAGTCGTCAAATGTTGAGTTGCCTAAGCTCAAAACCGAGCGTGCAAAAAAGAATGCATATTATAAAGCTTTAAAGTTTTTTTATGCTTGTAAAATTAATCCTGACATGTTCAGTAGTTTTATGAATGTTAGGGGACGAATTCTTAGCAGGATAAAGGAGTTTCATTAATTTACGGAGAGTTTCTGGTTTGAATCTCTTTGGGTACATGGCATTTGTTTCATTATGATTGATTGCTTAAATATTTTTGGCTGAGATCTGCTCCACCAGCCGCCACAAGTTCATATGAACTTATTGGCTGGTGGGCAGAATGAAATTCACTTCTTTTGTGTTTTTATGTATGACTAGCTGTGTACCCGCGCTTCGCAACGGTAGAACAGACACCCCCTGTATCCCCCCCTCCTCAACTGATCAGAAACCTTCCCCAATGCCAACCCTAACTGCCTTTAACCCCCCCCCCCCACCCGTATCCTATGAACCCTCCCTAACTGGTTAGAAACATTCCTCAATGTTCACACAACAAATTCCCAAAGTTGCACTCCAATTGGTCAAGTAGTTTTGAAATTTCTGTAGACCCCCCCCCCCTCTCATAACCTGTACCCCCCTCCCACTAACATCCTGATTGAAGTACCACTTGAATGTACTCGTCGAGCTGAATCCAGAATCTAATTACAATCGGATTTACGTCCAACCGTTCAAAGTTATTATAAGCATAAACGTCCTCATAGAAGTGATTATAACACGTTTTTTAGTAGTATTTCATTCATAGCGTTTCAACGGATGGACAGATTCAAATGCGGATTTTTCATAAACCTTCCCAGATAAATTCTGCGTCAAATGGTACCAGCCGCAACTTTCTACGTTCAGCCGTTCTCAATTGATGCCGAGACAAACAAACAAACAAACAGACACTGTTTTATTATATGTATAGATATTTTTTATTTACGATATTTTATATGTATGTGCCATTTTGTGTGTGTTTTACTTTCTTTCTTTCTGTCAATAAATTCAATTCAATTCAAATTCAAATGCAATTCAAGACTAGGATTCTCAAAGAAATCGCCAGCTGGATTTGAGAAATGATTTGTTCCAGGTAACGGTTCACTCCTTAAGTTTGGACTTAAGTGCCCCTGTCATACATAGACAGAGAAAAGAGATAATAAATACCTATTGTTAACAGATATCCACGAAGGATATAGGTTGAAGTTCCCCGAAAAACCTTGCACTTCCCCCTCAAAATTTTCAAAATCTTGGCCGGGCGGGTAATGTGACAAAAATTAAATTTAGGACAATTTGTATTTGGTCCAAACAATGAAATTGACAAGTTACCCCAATTTCATCTGCAGTTGTTTTACAGATATCTAACAACCCTTTGAATATGTGGGATATAACGTATATGTGTGTATACAATTTGAAAGCAATGCGATACATGGGGGATCAGCAGTTTTTGTAAATCAGTTTACGCAACTAGAACGGTCGTATAAATCAATCACCCAGTTCGATAGGAATAGTCTTGATTATGAACCCAAACTAAATTTATAATGGAGCTTATGAACCGCGCGTCGAATATAATGTAAGGACACAAATACGTTAGCAAACAGAGGAAGCTTTAGTGGACCCAGTACCTAAATTCATCTCACAGATTCATTATGTGGATAGTAATGAGCAGACTAACATTTCGGTCAAAGCCCTTCAATATACCCGTTATATGCTTACCTGTTAACGATTTACTGAACCCCTTAAAATATACCTGTCACAGTCGACTTTCGATAATTCGAGTCTTTAGGGACCTTCAAAAATTCGAATTACCAACTTATAGTCCGATTAATTGAAATAAGTAGTTTGAATCAACGGGAGGGGTAGATGAGAGAAATTGTAATAGCCGAGAGACCGAACATTTCAACAAAAATTTAGGTACTTTATTTATGGACAATTTGGAACGAAACATACAATAATTGTAGATATGTATAATTATTATACACACAAAATGTCTACTGTGAACTTAATTACCAATAACAAATCATAATTAAGTAATTCTTGAACGGATTTACTACGAAATATATTTCATGAATTCGTGTTCTAAACATTTTGGGCCCATTGCAATAGCGTCTTATCTTCGAAGAATCACTGAAAACAGAGTTAAATTGTTGAATAACTATCAACTGTTACATGAGCCTGGCGTTATTTGAAACCAAAAACTTCGAGAGGTTGATGCTACTGAATTCGAGTGATAGCGTGTTTAGTGGTTGTCTGTTATCGGAAAAAGTACAAATTATCAAGTGTACCAAAACACATAGGATGTAAGTAGGTATCCGATTTAACAGGAGTTTTCCGGGCGATTGGTTCAATTATCAAGAGATTGGCATTATCTAAGAGTCGGATTATTGACAGCTAACTATACATATACTATGGTATAATGAAGTCTTAGATTTCGCTACCTAGAAGTGCTGGAATAATTTGGTAATGAGTACCTTACCTACTTCGATAAGTAGTAAGTTCAGCTCCACTTCATCAAGAGGTCATCAACATTTCCTTGTAAACTTGAAGCCATATTACACAGTCTTAATCTTAAGAACCGACAGGAATGAGGTAGGAAGGTAAATAAACCCAACAAAGAGGTGAAACCAATTATTGTGTTTCACGATCCGGCTACTGCCATCAGTCGGTCCCCCGCCACTGAATCGGTAACAACCCACGAAATTAGGTTCCTTTTCACACACGTTAGCTCGAGAACGAATGTTGTACTCGTACGCTGAGGGGGTTGAAACATTGCATTGTTTGCTTGCAATCAACGCAGTTCGCCAGTAAGGCGTGGCGCTGCTGGAAAAACGACCTTTCACGAGCGTCGCGCCTGGTCCCATATAATTGCTGAAGGAATATGACGTACCCCGCTCAGAACATATCACGCGGTAATTCCAAGTTCTCTCTGAGGGATGATTAATTACATATTGAAACTCCCCAACTCCGTGGATCACGCCTTTCAGATTCCATGTCAAAGGCTAGGTGTAGGGTGTTCTAAATTTGGCCCCTGTGCCAAATATTGCCCCAACCTACCTGAAGGTATGGTTTTTAGTTTATTTAATTTCAGTAAATAGGGGAATAGTTATTACTTGGAGACTGCGACAAGATATTCTGCGATTTACCCACTAGCTGCATTATCTTACTGAGAACGGCTTATCGAATGCCCTCAATCCCTCCCCTGTTTTTCACTAACCACAGGAGATCAGCGAGTGGACACATATATTCCGGACACATAAAACCGTTTCCGATAATGTTGAATCTAATTCCGTGTGTTGTACGCTTATAGTTTTGCTCGTAGTGATGGCGAAGTGGGCTGTGGCAGCGAGGCATATTCAGCTGCCGCTTTTGGAATAAATAGTTCAAACGATTTGTTCAGCCAGAGGCCATTGATATCTTGTCAGTTTCGTTCACTTTGGGTTAACATTCACTAACCAACTTCAGCAAGAAACCTGGCGAAGCGGAAATATGAATGTCCTTGGAAACATGAATTTATAGATCGGCTTTACACCTACTTCTCAAACATTATCGAACAAATATTAGTACCTACAGGCTCTCCTGATCCTAATATGATGAGTGTACAAAATTCCGTATCTAAAAAATGACACGTCGGAAAAATAAGAAGCTAAATTTCGGAGTATGGTTTGCCCATTAGTGGTTCCGAATGAATTTAATTATAATCGCAGTAGAACTTCCATCTGTGTTATTTATTTCTTTCTTAGCTATTATTTATTTATTTCATTCCGATGAAATAAATAAGTAAATAAATAATATTCATGGTTGGATATAGTATGGTCTGGTGTGGTATTCGGTCAGCAAAAAATTTTTATAACACCCCCTCAAAATTTTTTCTTTTCCGTTTCAAGGTGCGTAGATTCCAAAAACGCTGCAAAGTCCTTGTCACACGGGTTTATTATTCTATTGGAGTTCTAGAGATTTTTGTTGGCTGTTAAATGTATTGTTTCTTTCATGTGGAATGATTGAAATAGCTATTTCTGATGATTTCCACCAATTTTGGCCCCCAAAACATGAAATAGGTACGCTTTTTTTTTCTTTTTTTTAAGATCATCTTTGATCATTGGTAGTGGCATTTAATGGTCTTGATTCACCTGTTTACACTTTTTCCAATGTTATTGTACACATTGATGGTGATTTCAGACAGTTTTCCAGGTTTTTGACTCATAAAAAACCAATTTTGGGAGCTGAACCTTTGGTAAAACCTCAATTTCCGCGTCTTTGGTCAAAATCGACTTCATATTCGGTCTTCTCGTCCTCAAAAACATGGAAAAAGATACCTCAAAAGCTCATGTTACTAACATGTTGTTAAAACGCAAAAAGTACCTATTTTTATACACATTTTCACTCATAACACCCGTGGGTATATTCCGATCGGGCTGAAAAGTTTCGGGACACAACTAGGGCCCATATGGAGCATGATGTGTGCGAAAGAACGACTTTTTTAGACCGAAAATGAAGCCTGTACACGTGATACGGCGTACGGCGGACGGACATTGCATTTTTGGAATCTACGCAACTTGAAACGGAAAAGAAAAAATTTTGAGGGGGTGTTATAAAAATTTTTTGCTGAGCGAATACATAGGTGTATTATTCACAGAATAATAAACCAAAATGCAATGTCCGTATGCCGTCCGCCGTATCACGTGTACAGGCTTCATTTTTGGTCTAAAAAATTCGTTCTTTCGCACACATGCTCCATTTGGGCCCCAGTTGTGTCCCGAAACTTTTCAGCCCGATCGGAATATACCCAGGGATGTTATGAGTGAAAACGTGCACAAAAATAGGTACTTTTTGTGTTTTAGTACCATGTTAGTAACATGAGCTTTTGAGGTATCGTTTTCCATGTTTTTGGGGACGAGAAGACCGAATACGAAGTCCATTTTGACAAAAGAGTGGAAAATCGAGGTTCTACCAAATGTTCAGCACCCAAAATTGATTTTTTATGAGTCAAAAACCTGGGAAATCGTCTGAAATCACCAACAATTTTTATAATAATACTAGAAGTGTCAACTCGTGGATCAAGACGATTAAATGGCACTACCAATGATCAAAGATAATTAGAAAAAAAAAGAAAAAAAAAGGAGTGTACCTACCTAATTTGTGTTTTGGGGGCCAAAATTGGTGGAAACCATCAGAAATAGCTATTTCAATTATTTCACATGATAGAAACAATAAATGAACAGCCAAAATTTCTGTAGGTATGTCCAATAGAATAATAAACCCATGTGACAAGGACTTTGCCGCGTTTTTTTGTATGCACGCGGAGACAATTAATCCAAATTTGTGATAATTATGTAATTATATTGTATTGCGCTTGCCTGTATTGGAATAATATATAAATAAAACTCTTCCTGACCCCAACTCCAGCAGTACCAGACTCCTTCGCCCCTATCCACCCTTCACCCGGTTGGATGTTCAAAATTCCGATGGTCGCAAAGCACAAGTTCGACTTACTCGACATGCACCACAAACTGTCACCTAATGTTACGTTTTAACTAATGTTTACGTTTTACCTAATGTTACGTTTTACCTAATGTCACCTAATTTACCTAATGTTACGTTTAGCCTGGATGTGCGAAAACAGATAAAATGAGAGAATATGGTGCCGAACGTCTGCTAATGACATGAAACGGAAAAGAAACATTAAATTTCTCGATCTAAATCGAGATACAGCCACACAGAATATTGATGTTGTTATTGTGGATTCGTGAAAGACGTTTATTCGCATTGAATCGAATTCCGCTGAAAAGGGGCCCGCTCCTTGGTATCGCGAGGTATGTGCGAACGGCGCGGAAGTGGATGGCGTAGGCCTCCTAAATCAAGTCTTATAACTCCCCCTCGTGGGAGAGTACACGTAATCTTGATATGCAAATCCGCCAGCTCACTGGGGCATTACAATTAGTGCGGGCCGGAGCCAAATCGGTTTTATTTACATCTTTCATGGAATAATTCTAACGTGATAACTAAGCGGATCCGCAGTCCACCACGCACCACCATTTCACTTTATTTATGTCTCTGTATGAGTGAGGGCTGTTCTATAATAATTGATTATCAGTTCATGATTTGGTGGGGTTGTGTTTGCCTAGTCATCAACAAGATTATTTATGCACGACAAATTAATGCATTTCAACACTACCCACGCGAAGGTATTGTATTCATGCAGGAACCGGAAAATTTTCATGTCCTTCAATATCAAAATTTTCACTCACAGTTTGCGTTTTAGAAACCCAATAGACAAATTAGGTACCGTGTCTGTCGGTTTCCAATTCCCTGTTACCAGCATAACTATCGAATGAACACTCGAAAAGCTGAAATATCGAGAGTATGTATAATATATCTGCGGGTTAAGCCCCCTAGATGATTCCTTATGAATTTCATCAAAAACCCACTGTAACTGTCACCTATGGGTGCGCATACATGGATTTCTGACAGTCTCATAACTCCGAATCTATTCGACCGACTATGATGAAATTTTCTTCTATTGAGTCGGGTCCCTGATGATCCCTGTAATTTTTTTGCATTGATATTAATGGTAGCATAAGTGCGCATGTGCAAACAAAGCACATGTAACGTTCATATCTCGGGTACAACCGATAGTGACTAAATTTCGCCGCTTCATGTTGTGTGTGGTTTGGCCTCAAACGGTCCCAAAGTGAGTCACAAAATAGTTGGAGCAATTGCCGTGCGTAAACGAAAATTTGAAATACTTATTGAAATTGATAATTTTCCATACTTCAGACCGTTCAGGGGTTCCGTTACGAAAAAACCGTTGAACCGTGGACCACTCTTTTGTTATTTTTTTTTTTTTTAAATATTTATTTCCAATATTTATTTACAATGGGTACAATTTACTTCTTCTGCTTTACAACAGGACAAATCTGTGTAGGCTTAATCTTTTAATTTACATGGAAATTAATCCTCAATATGGGCTAAAGCCCGTGTTAGAGGATGAGTTCTGTATCCGATAACATAATTTTTATATATGTCCTAAATAAACAAAGCTCAGATACCACACAACGACATTGAATCATAATTACATATATAATTTAGTTCATAAGTGTTTCTCGAGGTTACAATTCGCTACCGGCGTTTAGTTTTAACATGTCTAATTATAATATCTTAAAATTCTATCGCTCTAGTATTTTTATTAAGTGAAATGTTATTTTTATTTGTAATATTTTTTTTAAACTTTAAGTATTGATAAGCTTTTCTAAATAGTAGTGGTTTAGGTACTTGCTTATATTTCTATTTGCTGTTAGTGCAGATTGCAAGGTATTTTTAAAATTTGTGGCATAGCTATTGTAGATTGTTATTCCTACATAAGAGTAATGATTTTGCGCTAAAGTTGTACGAGCTTTAGTTAGCTGAATATTTTTTTCTAATCTAAATCGAGTTTGTCTGCTATGTGATGGGAAAGCATAGTTTTTGTCCCTGAGCACTTGTTTTACGGAATTTAGTTTTATTAAATCCTCAAAGGGAAGTAGCTTAATTTTTTTAAATAGAGGACGAGTATGCTCTTGGTGCTGTTTTCTAATTATAGTTCGTAGAATTGCTTTTTGCGCTCGCTTTACTGGTTGCAATCCTGTCTCATAGGCACTCCCCCACGCCGGTAGACAGTAGACCAGTACAGATTGAATCAGAGCGAAGTAGACTTTTCTGAGTAGATCTCTGCCTAATATGCTACTCAATCTCGCAAAAATATATGTACCTTTCCTTACCAGTTTACTTACTCTCTGTATTTGTTTTTCCCACTTCAATAGAGAGTCGAACACCACTCCCAAGTATTTAACTTCAGCCACTCTTTTAATTTGTTGACATTTTTCGCTGCAGGCTTGCCTCATACAATGGGGTTTGTGTAACACTACTGATACTTCATATAGTGGTTGCCCCACAGCATTACTGGAAAAGGTTATGCAGTTTGTTTTTTTAGCGTTTAGGCTAAGTTTATTTTCATTTAGCCAGCAGTAAACCTGCTGGAGCCCCTGATTCGCTACTTCATTTGTGTCCTCCCAATTTTTTTCTGCAAAATAGAGTACCGTATCATCTGCAAACATTATGGGTAGTCCAGGTATATCTAGGTTTTTCATGTCGTTTACATAAATTAAATACAAAATTGGTCCTAATACGGACCCCTGAGGAACTCCCCACTCGCCCAACTCTATGACCTCACTCAGCCCACCATTCAACTTTACAATTTGGTTCCTAGATTGCAGGTAGCTTTGAAACCATGCCAACTCTTTTCCTATTATTCCTACTTTTTCCATTTTTTCATACAGTATACTGTGAGATATGCTATCAAACGCTTTTGAGAGGTCAAGAAATATTGCTAATGGTTTGAGTCCTGCATCCAGATCCCCCGTTATTTTTCTGCTCAAGAGACATACTGCGTCCTGTGTACTTTTATTTTTTCGAAAGCCATATTGATTTTCATTCAATAGTTTATGCTCTTCTAAATAGCAGACTAACTGATCTTTTACTATTCTTTCGATAATTTTGGCAATACAACTTAATAACGATATTGGTATTATTATTACAGTTATGCGCGTGGCATGGATTTGAGGACACACAAACAGTAGAACTCAGAAAAAATTTGTTCACAAAGGTATAAAATGAAAAACGCGAGTAGATTTAGGAGGACAACAATAATTTATTTTCCTCCCAAAAACGGTCACAAGGCTTCCGTTATCTCGTAGACTCTGAAGCAAAGATAACTAGAGAAAATTGAACGATTTCTTTTGGGCAAGAGAGGATTTTTTCTTCAAATTTTATAAAACGCTTCAATTTAAAAACGCTTCATTTTTTATAATTTTGAACAACTTAGTCCTCCTCTCTCCCTTACGAGAAATACGGATTTTCCGAAAAGGCTCAAGTTTGCGATGGCCTAGTAACATGGGCTGGGATCACGGTTTTCGTCGTGGTTTGGGCAGAGAACGATGAGGTCTATACCTAATTTGGCCTAGACATACTTTGCCCGTTTCGATTTCATTATTGTTTCCATACTCATAGTTGGCTGTTTACGCAGACGGGTCTTTTTTTTTTCTTCTTTTTTTTTTCACAAACTGGGTGTAAAACCCAGGCAGGTGGTATCCTGAACATTCTTTCGCTAGAATCATTAATGAAAGCATGGAGCTTGGTCAGAGTGGGAATGAAAATCAGGGCTCCATTTCACGGCAAGGTCATTAACAGTGGTGGAAGCTATTCAAGTCGAGGAAGAATCATTAGGAAAAACGTGAAGGCCTATGACTGGAGCGTAAATAAACATTCGTACAAACCCCAGTAGTGGATGTTTACTCTTACCTACGTTCACTGCTCTCATAATTTCGTTTGTTATCCGTCGTCATGGCACCAAAATCTCGGTTTGCCACTGTTAGTATGTTTACAAGTTAATCACCGCCATCATACACACATAGATCAGGACCGAGGCAATTGTAATCGGTATGTGGTGAGCTCACAGAATATCAGAACCTTGACTGTACGTAAGAAATTGTTGGAAGTTGAGAGACTCCATGGTTCAGTCGGTTAAAGCATTGTAAGTTAATGCCCACAGGAGTAAATTTTTTTCACTTGACTATTCCCAACATTATCTCAGATAAATTGCTGATCACTTAACTGATCAACTCGGGCCATCACAGCCAGACCTCAAAATCATAATTTGAGGCCATTATGATTTAATCAAGTTGTTTTAGCGAATTTTCGAAGAAAAGGAAGCTATTGTTCTCGGTCCAAAATTTTTAAAACTCGAATTTCCGAAAGATTTTTATACCAAAATCCGTTTCAGACCATCCTGAATTCACTGCCGAAAGACACCAAAAATTATATGTATATATATATATATATATATTTATATATTTATATATATATTTATATATTGCTTCCGAGTCTGCGAAGCAGCGGAAGCCTTGTGTTCACTTTCGTGAGCCAAAAAATTTTTGTCTTCAGAAATCAAAATTTCCACTTGCATTTTGCGTTTCAAAGCCTACTGAACAAATTTGGTTCCGTGTCTGTCGGTCTGTGAGTCTGTGAGTCTGTGAGTCTGTGAATCTGTGGGTCTGTGAGTCTGTGAGTCTGTGAGTCTGTGAGTCTGGGAGTCTGTGAGTCTGTCCGCATTTCCTTGTTACAGCCATAACTTCCACGATTTTGAATTGATTCAGCTCAAATTTTGAGGGATGGTGCGGATAAGGCCCCTTGAGGTCCCATACAAATTTCAACATGATTGATCCAGCGGTACGCCCTGCGCATGCGCTAACGTTAAATTCAACAAACACGCATAACATTCACAATTTTGATTCAATTTCGCTCAAATTTTCAAGGGTTGTTTGGACAAGGCCTAGTGAGTTCCAGTATGAATTTCAGCATGATCGAACCCTCGGTGCGCTCTGCGCATGCGCTGGCGTGAAATAGATTCAATTTCCTTGTTACAGCCGTAGTAACCAAAGATTTCACCCAATTTCAATGTAATTCTCAGGGATTAAGCGGGTAGGGCCCATTGAGGTCCCATATAACTTTCAACATGATAGAGCCAGCGGTTCGCCCTGCGCATGCGCTCTGTCTGTCTGTCTGTCCTTCTATGCACGGCCAAACGGCTCGACGGATATCGACCAAATTTGGCACGAATATCCAGTAGGCTCCCAAGTTGTGCAACGTCGCATTTTAAATTCCCTGACCATAGCGGAACTATGGTCGACCATGGTCAGCTCCTGAATGGCTTGACGGATATCGACCAAATTTGGCACGAATATCCAGTAGGCTCCCAAGTTGTGCAACGTCGCATTTTTAATTCCCTGACCATAGCGGAACTATGGTCGACCATGGTCAACTCCTGAATGGCTTGATGGATATCGACCAAATTTGGCACGAATATCCAGTAGGCTCCCAAGTTGTGCAACGTCGCATTTTTAATTCCCTGACCATAGCGGAACTATGCTCGACCATGGTCAACTTCGTTAATTGAAATGGTAACCCCTATTTTTTATCGCGTATTCGTAATCTACGTGAAATTCTATCTACGATCGACCCTTCGGACTACCCCCGCGGTCGACCATAGCGCATCCATGGGCCCCTCCATGGTCGAATCCCGAATTGCTCAACGGATATCGACCAAATTTGGCACGAATATCCAGTAGGCTCCCAAGTTGTGCAACGTCGCATTTTTAATTCCCTGACCATAGCGGAACTATGGTCGACCATGGTCAACTCCTGAATGGCTTGACGGATATCGACCAAATTTGGCACGAGTATCCAGTAGGCTCCCAAGTTGTGCAACGTCGCATTTTTAATTCCCTGACCATAGCGGAACTATGGTCGACCATGGTCAACTTCGTTAATTGAAATGGTAACCCCTATTTTTTATCGCGTATTCGTAATCTACGTGAAATTCTATCTACGATCGACCCTTCGGACTACCCCCGCGGTCGACCTTAGCGCATCCATGGGCCCCTCCATGGTCGAATCCCGAATTGCTCAACGGATATCGACCAAATTTGGCACCAATATCCGGTAGCCTCCCAAGTTGAACGTAGGCGCATTTTTAATTCCCTGACCATAGCGGAAATATGGTCGACCATGGTCAACTCCTGAATGGCTTGACGGATTTTGATAAAATTGGGCACAAATACCCGGTAGGGTATGGGATTTTTCCGTCGTTTGTTGGTTCCACGATACTGCGTACAGCGAATCTCGGATAGCGAGCGAAGCGAGCGGTCAGGCTAGTTATGTATAATGGACGTAATGTATTATGGAAGTCATGTTATGTATAATATGTATATTTCATGTAATGTTATGTAATGTTATGTTATGTAATGTAATGTTATGTAATATGTATATTTAACGTTATGTAATGTTATGTAATGTAATGTAATGTTATGTTATTTTGCTTCCGAGTCTGTTCTATTTTATAATGGGTCACTCTGATTGTGACGAGGAAGCTCCTGTGCCATCACCTTGGCAGTGTATTTATATATTTATATATGTATGTGTCATTCCAGACGATAACTCTCGACAAAATTGAGATAAAAAGTTCAAATTTGCACAAAAAAATCTGTCTTGGCAATCGACAGGCTAAGTTCGTAGATGGGCAGAATCGGGTAACTCTAAGGGGGAGTTTTGGGGAGTTTTAGGGGGGAAAAATTACCCATAAATTCCCAAAATGAAACAGTCTGACAAGTGACACCTCATTTTAAAGGTTTTTGTACGCTGAACACGATGGTGAAATCAGAATTGCGATATCTCATTCCGTTCTCAAACTGGAGCACTTTTAAGATGAAGGAACAAGGTTATTTCTTGAGATAAAACAGTTTTACATAAAATCAGTTATTTCTTCGAAAATTCGCTCTTATAGCCATGCTGCATGACTGTGGTTTTTATTCTTAACGTGGTTAGGTGGCAGATGGTCCCGTACGAATGTCACCAATATCCATCTGTAGCGTCATGTCCGCATGCCCGAACAAAAGTTATACAATGATAGAGGAAAATTTCCATACGTTTAGTGGAAACTGAAAGTCTTCATAAGGTGTAGGTAAATCGAGGGCAACTGGAGCATCTCACTTGCCTTAGCACTTCAAAGCCAGTATTGTGCAGTCACTAGTTGAGCCGTATTTCGAATAATCTCCAACTTTGTTCACTGACATGACAGAAAATAATCATATAATGATCTTCAAAAAGATGTAAACGCAACGATTTGTTTCATTTTCGATTCAGGTTACTACGAACTTGCCACTGCTCATTATGAACAACTTGAATTGTCGAAGAACGAGATAATAATATTACTATACTTAGGGGATAAGAAAAAGCTGGAAACTATTCGCCACGCGCTCTTACAAATTGATCGAGACGGAGCAGCCACTGTACCTTTTTGAAAAAAATATTTGATAGGATTTCCCGAATCCCGTTTTGCCAGCCAACAAACTCCGCATTCCAGTTTAAAAATAGGTATGTTTTGTATTAGAATCAACTAGAATCTATAATAATAAAATTTCAATTTTTAGCAATGCTGTACTAAATTTTAACTTTCAGCAGCAGCACTACAAATGGTTAAAACCATGCATGCTAATTTACTCGTAATACTAGAACGTAGAATAAAGAAATGAGAAAAATTACAAGAGGCTATTTTATTTCTTAATTTTCGTTCTTACATGACGTTATACTGTAGGTGAGTACAGTTGTATTTACTTGATTTTGAAAAGTAACATGATTTATTCGTTAAATACTCTATTAATTATGTATAGATTTGTGGAGTACGATGGTCACGTAAACTTAGTTTTGCTCCTCTTAAATTTTCGGATAAGCCCGACATTTTGTATTGATGATGAGGTCTGTATAATTGGAAGTGCGGAGCAATGGGTCCGTAATTCCAGTATCTCCATTATGCAGATACTATGTAAATTGACAACAAACAATCGATGCTGATAACATTTTCATCATCCAGGTCTGGTATATATGTCCCTGAAGGTCCTTCAGGTTTGGATTTCATAGCAATACGGATTATATAGAGCCCAAAAGTACGGTCTTTTTTAAAAATGAATAAATTATTCAAAGTTTGATGATAACATGATTGTGTTTTTTGGTTTATTATTTTGTGAATAATACACCTATGTATTCGGCCAGCAAAAAATTTTTATAACACCCCCTCAAAATTTATTCTTTTCCGTCTCAAGGTGCGTAGATTCCAAAAATGCAATGTCGGTCCGCCGTCCGCCGTATCACGTCTACAGGCCTCATTTTCGGTCTAAAAAAATCGTTCTTTCGCACACATGCTCCATTTGGGCGCTAGTTGTGTCCCGAAACTTTTCAGCCCGATCGGAATATACCCAGGGATGTTACGAGTGAAAATGTGTGTAAAAATAGGTACTTTTTGCGTTTTAGTAACATGTTGGTAACATGAGCTCCTGAGACATCGTTTTCCATGTTTTTGGGGACGAGAAGACCGAATATGAACTCGATTTTGACCAAAGAGTGGAAAATTGAGTTCTACCAGGTGTTCAGCTCCCAAAATTGATTTTTATGAGTAAAAAACCTGGGAAATCGTCTGAAATCACCATCAATTTGTATAATACCACTAGAAAAAATGTCAACACGTGGATCAAGACGATTAAATGGCACTACCAATGATCAAAGATAGTTTTAAAAAAAAGGAGCGTACCTAATTTGTGTTTTAGGGGCCAAAATTAATGGAAACCATCAGAAATAGCTATTTCGATTATTACCCATGAAAGAAACAATAAATGAATAGCCAAAATTGCTGTGGGTATGTCCAATATAATAATAAACCCATGTGGCAGGGACTTTGCAGCGTTTTTTATGTATACATTCAACAACATCTCCGATTCAATAATGGTAAAAATTATCTGGCATATGGGGCATTGAGTTGGGACGTATGTTGGCAACACGTGTTGCATGTGTGTCACGTTGCCGCACCCTGCGTAAACCAAAGATGTACAATATCCAAATCTTCAGTGAAAGGCCATAACCAATTGGTCTCCATGCACGGTAACGTTGGCCATTATTTATGGTAACGGGAGCCCTCCCTCATTTCCGAAGAAAAAGGCCCTGTCAATCCGGCCAGGCCCTGTGACCTCACACTCTGCGCCTTATTTTTAGGGAGTTATATCAAGTCGTAAGTGCAGCCAACAAATCGCTTACGATTCAAGAACTGAAGGTGGAAATCATTGGCGTCATTGTCGACATACAGGTAGACATCAGCAAGGAGGTTATCGGAAATTTCGTTGAGCGCGTTAACACGTGCCGATCAATGCCGGAGGTCATATATGCCAGGTATTGTTTTCTATTAAAGATTCCATTCCATCAAAGATGTTCTTGTTGTAAATCTATTTTTTTTAGTAATGTATTCAAAATACATTTTAAAAAAACATTAAATTTGACGTGATTTATTAATTTTTCAAAAATCTCGTACTGCGGGACACTGCTTCGCTTGCAAACTACGAAATCCTCTTGACGCTCAATGTCCGGTTCTATCAAACCGATTTCAATGATATTTTGCAAAATTCTGTGGGTTAGGTACTTGGGTCTCGGACGGTTGTCCATAGATTTGATAAGCGTCAAACAACGTGTATCCTTCAATGGTGCAAACATAATATTCTTGTAACTCCGACAACCCCATGTCCACTACGGCCATATTATTAATGGAGTTAAGCTGAAATCTGGATCCATACCTGCGTTACACAATTATGTTATGGCAGGTAGCTATCGTGATATATCGTTACGATTGGATCAGTGGTACCAAGACCTGTGCTCGAGCATAGTTGAAATCCTAGTAGATGCCTACGTACGACATCCAGTTTCGCCCAAGTTTGTCAGGTCGTTGCGGAGTGGTTATATACCTGTCATACTTAGTGAACATTGTGGAAGACACCAGCTAATTGTTCTGAACACACTAAAGATGTATTGCTCGCTTTTCTGCAACCTTCTCACTCATAACGCCCTACCGGCCTGGAGCGATATTCAATTTCCGATGGACGCCGATTTCAAATTGGACCACCCTCGACTTATATCTTATTCTATTCATGCGTTTAGCCGTGGTCAAACAGATAAACAGACAGAGAACATGAAATTATATGAGACAATAGTTTTCAAATAGCATCATGTGGAAAAGAAACATACATTTTCAGGATCCTGGACTAAAACAGAGACAAACTTATGGTACATTATTACAGATATATAACCAACACAATCTGAACCACACCGTTCACTAGATACCTTCCTTTTGCTGACAAAAATGGAAGATCTTGAGATGAGAGAGACGAAAAAAACATCACAGAATGATTATAACTCGATAACAGGCAAAACTTGAATTTCCTATCATAAACTGGAATTCGGCAATAAGAACAAGATGGAACGATCCACAACCCTACTCTTTACTATGTACTCACTTAAAGATCGCATATGTAAATCCAGTGATTTGAGTTAGATCGGTGAATACTACAATAGTTTGCGAATGATATATGCGGTAACTTTGTCCTACGACTGTGTGGGTCTAAGCTGAAGAAAATTTTCAGGAAATACCACGAGCAAAGAGGACACTAAACTAGCACTACCGAGCAATGAAACTCCCTGTCCATTGTCTTCATTATAATATCATTTGTTACAGTAAGTAGTTTTCAACCTGATTTCACTCCTTATTTCCATAGATTAGGAAATTATGGTAATGATGGTTGTATCCATTCGAAAACCGGCTAAATTTTTGTCCTACAAAACGAAAAATTACCCGCCCATTTCGCGTACCAGACATAAATCGATATATATATATATATCTTGTTTGTACTTCACGAAGCCAGTATCAGCCGATGAGAAATAGTCGTTAATTTTTTTATTCTTTCAAACTGTTGTATAACGGAAAGCTGTCCAAAAAGGTGCTGTATGATGGGAAGAAAAAATCGTGCGACGTCATCTGGTACGTATTGCCCTCTCGCTCTCACACGTGGGAGCCGAGTGAGAGGGAGGTACATACCAGATGACGTCACGCGTTTTGGTTTATTATTCGGTGAATAATACACCTATGTATTCGCTCAGCAAAAAATTTTTATAACACCCCCTCAAAATTTTTTCTTTTACTTTTCAAGGTGCATGGATTCCAAAAATGCAATGTCGGTCCGCCGTCCGCCGTATCACGTGTACCGGCTTCATTTTTGGTCTAAAAAAGTCGTTCTTTCGCACACATGCTCCATGTGGACCCTAGTTGTGTCCCGAAACTTTTCAGCCCGATCGGAATATACCCAGGGATGTTATGAGTGAAAATGTGCACAAAAATAGGTACTTTTTGTGTTTTAGTAACATTTTAGTAACATGAGCTTTTGAGGTATCGTTTTCCATGTTTTTGGGGACGAGAAGACCGAATATGAAGTCCATTTTGACCAAAGAGTGGAAAATCGAGGTTCTACCAGATGTTCAGCTCCCGAAATTGATTTTTTATGAGTCAAAAACCTGAGAAATCGTCTGAAATCACCATCAATTTGTAGAATAACACTGGAAAAAGTGGACACAGGTGGATCAAGACTATTAAATGGTACTATCAATGATCAAAGATAATTTGAAAAAAAAAAGGAGCGTACCTAATTCGTGTTTTGTGGGCCAAAATTGGTGGAAACCACCAGAAATAGCTATTTCAATTATTTTATATGAAAGAAACAATAAATAAACAGCCATCATTTCTGTACGTATGTCCAATAGAATAATAAACCTATGTGACAAGGACTTTGCAGCGTTTTTGTGTTTTTCATAGGACAGGTGAGGTGGAATTGTATACAGATAGGCCGACTTAAAGGCACATGTTTCTCGACATTGGATTGCAAAATACCATTGTATTTTCGATTTTTGGATTACATACCTTTTTAAGGTTCTTTAATTAATGGAATGCTTACTGCCTTCGGAAGTGAGGAAGCAAATAATGCTACACTGTCAAGAGTTGGGACCCGTTTCCGCCGCAATACATAAAGAGTGCTTGGTTTATTTGTGTAGTTTTAGAAGAATCACATTGCGGTTGACGGATATGCTTGTGGTTGCACTTAACAGGCGGACAGATGTATAGTTTATTGCGAATTTCTAGAATAATAATTATAGCTTGCCTGAGCGGCGGCGGACAGAGGACGAAGTAGCAGGATGATAGAGACGGTGATGCAGATCATGGTAGGGTCTGGAGCAGATCATGGCTCACTCTGCCGACCAGGGGGACGCGAAGCCACCCCGGTTCGCCTGGGCCCCCCCTCCCTCGTCCTGGGGTCACGTCCTGGGGGGCTTCGTCCGAAGGAGTCCGATCTGAGGATCCTCGAAGCAAACCGAGTCCAGTGCTGAGTGCAGCACTGTACGAACGAACGTACTCCGAGTAAACAACTCAAGTCGTTACTGTTGTTGAGGTTCCCTGTGGTGGTAGTCAAATTGAATGGATGGGCCGAATAAGGGTACATGTCAATTTTTTCGATTTTTCGTTTTTGGTACCACACAAATCGTAGGGATCTCCTCTATCACATTATAGCATAATCATGCTTCATTTCCAATTCCATTGGCATTTTATTGAGCTTCAAACTCATGAAACTGATGTGATTTAATTTAGGAGAACAAGGATACATGTTAGTATAATACGTAGCAACTGCTCTCGCGTCCAACGTTACGATGCTCGCCTCGCCTGCCTCCAACTCCCGCTCGTGATCTCGCGAATGGCCGATTGCTGATTCTGCTTCCTTCTTATATTTTTTTTCATAATCCAACTCGGAATATTGATTTCTAACTTCTAATCATGAGTGGTTCAGTCCATCTCACGCGAAATGATTTGGACCGTATAAATAAGTCTAGATCGCGCACTCTTAACATTCAAGAACATGGAAAGATGTGAAAACAAGTATTCCCGAAACTCAGGTCAGCCCTACATTTCCAAGAAGAACAATCCTGTCCCTGGAAAACTGCCTCCAAATTGTCATCAAGCATGCGGTGAGTTGTGCGTTTACTGTGGAAATATTACTGTTGAAGAGAAACTTGACAACTTCAGGAGGTTCTACGGACTCGAGTATGATGAACAATCACTGTTCCTATTAAGATTAATTTGAATAAATTTTACCGTCTATACCTATACATCTCCATCCCAAAGTTTGGCAAAACCCCATCAACTTCCCCCTCAGCACACCACTCTTCTGCCTATTTCACAGCCCAAAAAGACTGACCTTCTGCGGATGATTCCATTTCTGGAGCCCGAATACAGAGGTTTCTATGAGTCTCTTCCCTCAATGTCTTGACCTTTTGACCTTGAGCATTTTTTATTTTGTCCATTATAAACTTAGGTAGGTCCTAGTAATGCATTCTTGAGAGTCTTTTTTTTTCATTCTTACATGTATCTAATTTGTCTTTCAAAAGCAATATAACCATTTTCGAGAAAAACTAAAAGATGATGAGTTCTCCTTATGTGGGTCAGAAATGGAAGAATGAGTTGTGATGGAAGGTAGTGTTGTTTTTACTGCCCGCCCAACGGGAAAATAATTTGTGGAATAAGAGTACATGTTCATAAAAAGCGTAAAATTGATTCGATCGATCAGATTTCATTTTCATTTCGCTCTCCTGTAAAGTTCGGAAAAACGACATGTACCCTTATTCGGCCCACCCATTCAATTGGGTTACGTTTTAGTGAAAAAGAGGGAAAACAGTCATCAGTATAAGTTGTGGTTAGCGAGCGCTTTCAGGAAGTATTTTGCTCCTTTCTTCACGGCTTTAAAATGTTTATTACACTTAGACGGTAATCAACAGCCGTAATTTGTTATGAAGTGCTATGCTCACGTAATATGATTTTGTCGGTACCAAATACCAAACTTGAATATATATATATATATATATATATATAAATTTTCTTAGGATGTTGGATAAAGCGTGTTTTAAAAAAGCTTTATTCAATGAACTACAATGATTCACAACTTTAAACACAAGTGGGAAAAGGTACTGACAGAATGAGCTACGGCAGAAGACTGAACTGTCGGGGCTCGCAGGCTCCCTTTATAACATTCGTACTGCTGAATCGGCGTCTCGTAGTGATGCGATACAATTGAGGATGTCGTCAGCATAAGTACTTTAGGTAATTCGTCCCCCCTTAGTCATTTTTTGATCTAAGTTTGGCCTGAAATAGTTTGCTTCTTATTTAGCTTAACATATTGGTATACCGCATACAGTATTAGGCTTGATATAACAAGGTACAATAAAATGGTCCAAATACTAGGTCGAACATAATTCAGAATTTCTAATTGAGCTATAGGCTTAAGATCTTGTACATTTAATGAGTCCAAGTTCAGTTCTTTTAGATTCAATATTCGTTCCGGTAGTTGGTTTTTATTCAGCTTTAAAGAAACGTCTCCAATAATGAGTGGCTTCCCAGCTAGCTCGTTTTTGGGAGCAAACAATGTTTGATTTCTGTACAATAAATGCTGGTTGCCTGGAGATGCTAGGTAAATCCCAAATAATGTTCTAGTATCGGTTCCTTCGTTGTGTACTATGCTTATTGTATCACCCTTAGGAAAATACAGGAGGTACCTATTTATTTCTAGTAGTAATTTTACTTGGTTAGTTTCTGTAGCCAATTTAATAAATTTACATTTGGAAGTGTCGCTGTTAATCAAGAATTGAATTTCACATTCTGGTTGTGAGGGGGATAGTAAATAATTTGGACAAAGGTACATATGGCCAACTCGTGGGCACTTTTCCGTAAGCGGGAGGACTCGTTGGTTCGAACTTAAGAAATATTTTGTTTCTGGTATAATAGTCACAAATTCGTCGTCGACTTTGGTCGGCAGAGGTTCCAGATGATTTTGAACGTATTGGACGGGGTCCATGATAGGGATGTCAATGAAGTATATAATTTCTTCGACGCCTACATAGCATCTAACGCGGAGGTGCGACTGAATTTCAAAGAGGTTTTGGTTCTCAAATTCGGGAAATCTGTTTCCGTAGAATTTTGACAATTTTGATAGTTCTTGGTACAAGAGGTGAGAGCTAATTATACTGGGGTGTAAAATTCCGGATTTGCAGGCTACTACTGAATTTTCGATATCCTGAACTACATCGAGGAGGAAGTTGAATACTACTTGTTGGTGTTCGAGGATGGATCGAATCTCGTCGAGGTGACTGTACTGAGGGTTTCGGAGTTTCCAAAAAGCTAGCTCATTTTTCATTTCTCTGTTATTGTGGGCGATCGTTTCCATAGTCCTGTTGAAGTTTTTCTGAATCGCTTCGTTAATTGAGTACTGAGCGTGAATTTGACTTTGTAGGTCCTGTTGTGAGTTTTTTAAACGTTTAATAATTTTGTCATATCGCTCTTGATCTTGTGAGTCGAGATTTCCTGAAACGAATTTGATTATTGACCCTAGACCATTTATTAGACCTCTTTTCGATCTATTTGATGTGGGAGATCGGTTGGAGATTGGGAGGTGAATGTCATCTAATTTTCCCTCAACTAAATCGATCGTAGCGTTAATGTTGGTTCTTAGCAGTTCTGTATTTTCGAATCCTGTTTTTTCGTCGCTTAGGTCTACTAAGGTACTTAGGTAAGTATTTTTTAGTTTCTTTATCCTTTTGATAAGTTCTGTCAGTTCGTAGTAATGTGTCAGTGAATGGTATCCGTTGACGATTCGTGCGGGTCCGAGTGAGCTGGTCAATAGTCCGGGATTTGTTGTAATGTTCTTGATTTCTGTTCCTGATGCGGAAGTCAGGAGGATAATCAAAGGGGTGATTCTGAAAAATTCAGATTAATTCCGACTTTAGGATCTCGTAACAGATCTTTTCTCGTAGGGAGAGTATTTCTTTAGGGTTAATTTCTATTGGTTCATTTACACTGATGAGATTGGCAATTTGGCACATGTAGGCCCCACAGTCAAAACCGTTTGTTTGTTGGGGAGTTTCTGGATACGCGTAGACTTTCCAGTTATCAACTTCTAAGGGTGAACCCTTTTTCGTTTGGTGCTCTTGAACTAAGTAGGATTTTACATTGTCTAGGATTTTGATGTGATTCTTGTTGAGGGAATCGAAGTAAATTATCTCCTTTGAGGGGATTTTTGCGACGACTAAACGCCAGTGGGCTTCCTCGAATATTGGAAAGAGAATCAGGTCCATTGCAAAAATATCGGTTTTCCTGGTATAGTTACGAACTGCTTCGTAACCGCGGTTTTCAAAAGATTGGTAAAGGTAAATACTGAAAGAATGGGTTTTGGGAAAATTTTGATTTTCTCGGCTTCTCTGGTCGATCAGCTCCATGTAGAAGTTGATTACCTGGTCACCGAACCAGTTTTTGCCTTTGAGGGTTAGCAAGTCATCTCGGGTGAGCCGAAGTCCGAATTTTTGTACTAATACCTCTGCTTTGTTTAACTTTTCGTCCCAAGCGCTTGCAGTGGTTTCTGCGAATTTCTTGGGGCGGCGTACATTTACTAGATGGATTTTTTCCTTAGTGTTGTGGTGGCGAGGAACAATTTGTGCGGTTTTTAGCTCAGGATTTACGGTTTTGATTATTTCCTTGTTAAATTTGGGCTTTGTTTTAGTTTGTTTCTGGACCGTTTTCACATAGACTTCGGGAGGAATTGGAGGGGCTTCTTCCCGATTTTCATTCAACTTTTCGATAATTTTAGTTTTGTCTTCAAGGAATTTTGCTTGCATTTGGGAATATAACACTTTCATTCTTTCGCGATGGGCATCTAGGTAGTTGTTCGTTAGAATTCGGTCAGTGTCGAGTTCTAGTAAGGTTGACTGTTTGATGTGTCCGTAAAGTAGTTCAAACGGTGTGAGTTTGGACGCTGAGTGGATGGAGTTGTTATACGCGACGATCGCGTAATCCACTTTTACTCTGCTGGAGCTTTTCTTGTATTCAGGTCTCAGTGATAGAATACGATAGTGTTCTATCAAAGTGGAATGGAACCTTTCTACAATAGAGTTGGACTCTGGATGTTGGGAGGCCGTATAGTGGATAGTGACTCTGTGGAGCAGCATAAACTCTCGGAAAAGGGAATTTTGGAATTCAGGACCATTGTCAGTAACGATATTGGTGGGAGTGCCATGGTGTTTGAAGTACTGGAGAAGGGCATCGACTACATCGATAGCGTTAGCCGATTTGAGGGGGTAGGCCTGGGCGTAACGTGAAAATGAGTCAACGAGTGTTAGGAATTTTGATCCGTCTAGAGTCATGGTGTCTATGTGAAGGGTCTCTAGTGGGCGAGAGGCCGTAGGGGTCACATTGTATTTGACTTTTAGGGGTGCTCGGTCGTACTTGCACCTTACGCAGAGCTCGCAGTTGTTTATGAACTTCTGAATTGATTCCCTCATGTTAGGCCAATAAAAGTCCCTCTTCAATCGGAGGTGGCACTCGTCTATCCCTCGGTGATTTGTAATGCCTTCGTGGTGTTTTTTGATTATGTCCGTCCTTTTGTTTTCTTCAAAGATGTCCTTTAACAGTTTGGTGTACTTAGTCATTGTAATTTCGGAAAAAGTGAAGTTTTTCGTCATTATTGATACGAACTCGGGGTAGATGTCTTCAGTGAAATAGATCCCATATTTGATTTTAGGTTGAATATACTCTCTGACAAATTTTATAGTTTCTTTTTCTAAATTTTGCTTTGTGAGTTGGACGATTATTCGGGTTTTGTCGTTGAATAATTTTTGTGTCTCTACTGGTTGATTGGTGGGGGTTTGGGTAATTTCGATTACTATTTGGTTTTTGCAAATGTTTACCGGGTCTTCTTTGATTGGGATTGTTACGATAGCGTGACCCATTACGTCTGAGTGAACAGTACTAGTGGGGTTCGATCCTTCGTCATCGGAGTCTAAATCTGCAACTTTGGACAAGGTGTCTTGATCAGGCTGTACTGCTAGTGAATTTAGGTCAAGTTCGTCTAGAAATTTACGTGAATTCGGAGTCAGTTCGTTAACATATTCGTCTATAGCCGCGTCTATTTCGACACTAGTTGGTTCATAGTCGGGGTCAGTTTGGTCGTTTGTTTCGTCTTCCAAATTATTGAGAAGTTCGACTCTCGACAGAGCATCGGCATTTGTGTTAAGTTGGCCCTTCTTATACTCGATGTCGAAGTCGTAGGCTGACAGTTTAGTGCGCCATTTAAATAATTTGGAGCTGGGCTCCTTGATTGAACAAAGCCACTGGAGGGGTTTGTGATCTGACAGAATTTTGAATTTTCTCCCAAACAAGTAGGGCCGAAAGTATTGCACACCCCACACTATTGCCAGGAGTTCCCTTTCTATGGTCGACAGACGCCTCTCGGTGTCGTTTAGGGTTCTGCTAGCATAGGCTACAGGGAGGTCGGCTCCTTTTGTCAACTGACTCAATACACAGCCAACCGCGATGTTACTCGCGTCGCAAGTGAGCCTAAAAGGTTTTTGAAAGTCGGGATACTGCAAAATGGGCTCGTTGGTCAAGAGCGTCTGACATTTTGCAAAACATTCCCTGTAGTACGGGCAGTTCACATCGATTTTGCTTCCTTTACGGAGGCAGCTGGTCATTGGCTTTGTGATTTTAGCGAAGTCCTTTATGAACTTTCGGTAATAACCCAGCAAGCCTAAGAAAGATTTAATTTCGGTTGTGGTGGAAGGAATGGGGTAATTCAGAATTGCTTTGACTTTGTCCGGGTTTGGCTTTACGCCTTCGGGGGTGATTACGTGACCCAAATATGCGACTTCGGTCCGAAGGAACTCCGTTTTGTCTAGCTGAATCTTGAGGTTGGCTTTTCTGAGCCTTCTGAAAACCTCTTCGAGCCTTGCTAGGTGTTCAGCTAAGGAGACACTGAATATAATAATGTCATCCAGGTAGACACAACAGAATTCATTGGATATTCCTCTCAGGATGTTATCCATGAGCCGCTGAAAGGTGGCAGGGGAATTCTTTAGACCAAACGGAAGACGGGTGAACTCCAGGTGGTAATTGGGAGTGCTGAATGCCGTCTTGGCTCTACTGTCCGGGTCCATTTCAATTTGGTGGAAACCCGACTTCAAATCAATCACACTGAAGTATTGACAGCGGCCTAGTTTGTCTAGTAACTCGGAGATCTGTGGTAGCGGGTACCGATCGTCCAGAGTTTTTTCGTTCAGCCGTCGGTAGTCTATGACCACTCGGAACTTTGGTTTCCCACTGGCATCAGCCTTTTTGGGAACGATCCAAATCGGAGCGTTCCAGGGGCTTTCGGAGTGTTTGACGATGCCCTCGGCAAGCATTTGTTCAATCTGCCGATCTACTTCTTGTCGGTAGATTTCAGGGAACCTGTAGTTCCGGGCATAAATCGGTATTTCGTCAGAGGTCCGAATCTGATGTTTCACGTGGTGGGTAAACGAGAGGGGTTCATTTTCTTGATGAAAGATATCTGAGTACTTGGTCACTAGTTTTAGAATTCCCGATTTTTCTTCCTCACTCATGTGATCTAGGCGAAGTTTGGAAGTATCAAATTTAAATTCGAAATTTTCCTCATAAAAGTTGTTTAATGTTTCAAAGTGTTCGGGATTCGGGATTTCTCCTATTTCTTCGACACTAACTGGAGTAACTTGAGTGAATTTAGCTACTACTTCTGATGGATTTAGGATTTTTACGTGTGTTTCAGAGTTTTTGACCCTAATCAAACTTTCGGGGATTTCTAGATTTCCAATCCTCGTATACGGTAGTACAGCGTCGCCGTTTTCAAGATTCCCTACCCGAATTTTTACTTGTTGGACAGTTCTGCTATTGATGAGATGGATTTCCGCTTCGTTAGTACTTAAATAATTCAATGGGATTTCGACTTTGGGGGTTTTCAATACATTCCTTTCCAGATCAATGGACGCTTTTAAAATTTTAAGGCAATCTAGTCCTAGTAGCAAATCAAATTTTTGGTGAAACTGGAAAACATTGAATTTTAGTTTTAGGTTCCTTTGTTTGAAAAACTCTCCGCATGGGACAAGAGTTGTAAATTTCCCTCGTGACGAACCGTGAGCGGTTCGCACCTCAAAATTTTCTGGGAGAAATTTGTCTTTGAAAAATTGCTCGGCAATGACGGGGTTGATGTAGGATTTTGTGCTGCCTGTGTCGACCAAAATCCTCAACTTAGAACTAGGAACAAGAATATAAGGTAGCTCTGAAATGGTCTTACTATCTAGATTACTTAAATGATATTGGGGTACATTATCTACAATATCTGTTGGTTCTAATTTAAAACCAACGTTTCGAGGCCTGGTTCCCCTAAAAAATTATTCTCTACTACAAATTGTGTTTCCTGGGGTTCTCCCTCGAATTGGGTTTCCTGAGATTCGTGTTGTTCACACGGTTCAGTTTCGGAGTTTAAATTTTCGGACGGGTCTCCTACGTTTTCCATGTTATGGAAGTTGGTATTCGATGTCTTCCAGGACATCGGCGTGGGTTTCATCGTGCTGGAAGCACGGGGAGCGAAACCTTGATTCTCGGGGTTTTGTCCTTGGAAAGGTGGTTTAGATGTTTGAAAAGTATTAGATGAATTTCGATGAGCAGGGCTCTGATTTTGTGGGAATTTACTCTGCGTTTGCTGTGGGCGGTACGTAGTATTATTACTTGAGGTGTTGGGCCTGTTATTTTGGGTCTGATTTTTCTGGTATTGATAGTGGGAGTTTGAATTTTGGGGGTTTGGACTATTTTTGGGAGCAAAGTTTCGGGAGTTGTTGTAAGTGCGACTGTTAGTCATCAAATGCTGATAATCGTTTGTTAGCCAAGAGAGAGCGGTACTAAGGTCCACCGGTTGACGGGTACGCAACAAACTACCGAGGGGTTCCTTTAGATGAAGTAAAAAACATCGTAAAGCTAATTTTCTGTAGTTTTCGGCTAATGCGTGGGCATGAGGTACGTCATGATTTTCCAAGTAAGCAGCTATCAAATTTGAGGTTTTAAGGATCTTTTCGTGGAATTTAAAGGCTGTTTCTCCGTCAGTTTGACGCAGGTTGACTAATTCTATTGCCAACGTGAGGTGATCGCGCTTATCAGTGTACGCGTGCAAGAGTGCGTTTTTAATTTCTTCGAATGAGGTTGCTGAGACTACATGGTCGGCTGCGGGAGGAAGGATTTTACTTTTGATCCCTGAGATCAGGGTGAAATTTTCAAAAGAGTCCGGAACAGCTTCATTATAGAATTTGTCGAACAGGCGTTGGGTTACTTCTAAAAAGAATTGAAGCCTTTGAGGGGATCCATCAAACTGGGGAATCAAATCGAAATGTTCTTTGCGTGGACCTCTTTCGACGTTGGGATTAGTATTGCTCGTTTGGCGACTTAACATGGTTTGCATCATATGTTGCAGCTGTTGAATTTGTTGGGATTGTTGGTTGATTACCATCATCGGGTCGAAATTTTGCTCTATGTGAGTCTGGTTGAAAATGGTGCTTTCAGATATGTCGTTAGTTGCCATTTCGGAAATGGGGAATAATCTGGTTAAATTCTTTGGTAAAAAGGAGGGTCGTCGACCTTTCAGGTCTTTCGATACCTTATCTTTGGGAATTTTGATGGGGGTACTTAGCAGATTACCAAAACAAATTTCAGGCTAAACCTTAGGAGAAAAATGTAAGCAGCAAATTATGGTATAGAGAAACAAAAAAACACAATGGAATAATCTTACGTCTAGACAAGTTAAAGGGCTGGAGAGAGGAAAAAAAAAAGGTTATTAGTCGGTTAAGGCTAAGCTTATCTGGTCGGTGGGCGTCAGGTGACGAGATAGTCCGGATGGCCGGCTTGAGATAGCGGGCCGCGGCTGCAAAGGATTGAAGGTCCTCGGAGCTTCTGCGATGAAGAAGAATATTTCTCGAACGTGAAGGTCGTGAGTTCGGGCTTCCTTCTCGTTGAGAAATACGATGAGAAATAATTCGAATCCCGGTTGGAGGCTCAGAGAGACGGGGTCCAATCGGTGAATTCGCTGCCCAAAGTTACGTTGGTTCCTTAGAATTTCGCCTTCGCAAGGTCGAGCTTGGGTGAAATTTTCGGGAAAGTTCAAAATAAAGCGATTTTCCAGGGTCAAACGGACTGTTTCCTCGTGCAGGGTTTGAACGGGGCTGGAGTCAATCGGTGCAAAACTTCTCAGAGTGGGCGAGATTCTGAGGTTGGTTTTTCGGATATGGTGACCAATTTAGAACGCTCAAATTCTAAATTGTCGGGGTACAGGTTTTAGTCTGTTTTAAATTACTCACAGGCGTGACATGAGGATACTGCCAACGGGGGTCCTGGAGGAGTTCTTCGCCGTTCTGCTGGGTACGTAGGTTGACGAGGAGTCCAAAATTGTCGATATTCTCTCTTCAATTTTGGGTTGTTCCGTCGTTCTCACGAGACTGCGCCAATTTTCTTAGGATGTTGGATAAAGCGTGTTTTAAAAAAGCTTTATTCAATGAACTACAATGATTCACAACTTTAAACACAAGTGGGAAAAGGTACTGACAGAATGAGCTACGGCAGAAGACTGAACTGTCGGGGCTCGCAGGCTCCCTTTATAACATTCGTACTGCTGAATCGGCGTCTCGTAGTGATGCGATACAATTGAGGATGTCGTCAGCATAAGTACTTTAGGTAATTTATATATATATATATATATATATATATATATATATATATATATATATATGTACAACGTCAAAAACGCTGCAAATCCCTGCACAACGGTTTATTATTTTGTACAGATAACCCGTCTATATAATATATGTACTAGTCTATACATATTATGTAAATCGCAGACCCTCCGTAGGTTAGTACCTAACCCCGTACTCGATACTAGGTACCTACCTAAATCACGAGTTAAATGTTGCTAAAATAATTCTGTCGAAGGCAAACAGTAACTAAAATGGCGAAAAGAAACGCAAATAATGAAGTTCTGAAGGAAAATTGTTGATATGGGGTGAAATAGATGCCCCTTCTGCGTAGATCACTGTTTTATGTGGTCAGTACCTACCCTCGTGGTCAAGTATAATGAACCTTTGTGTAATAACTTGCCCATCAATAATACTTCAACGGTTGGTCAAGTTGCAAAAGTAGCGATCAACAAAATCCAGCCCCTTCTTGGTAGATGAACCGTTGTGTACCTAATAATTTACCGTTGTGTAATAATTTACCGTTATGTAATAATTTACCGTTGTGTACTAATTTGCAGTTGTGTAATAATTTACCCATCAATAATACTTCAAAGTTTGTTCAAGTTTCACAAGTACTTACCAACAAAAGCCGATAGTCCATCACTTATCAAATGAAATAATATCGCACAACCAACTCGACTTCATACAGCCATCCTTGCTCTTAGTGATGAAATCCCAGTCGGATTTATACTGTTTGATTCACGATCGTGTTGACGAAGCTTTTTGGTGCACACGAACGGCTGGACGTACAGTGCTCCGGGCGGTCTCAAAAAATTGTTTAGCTCAAGACAAATTTAATATCGTAAAAAAAACCATATCCTTCAATCGAAAGTTTTTGAGATACGGCGTTCTGAAAATTTCAACCCCTATTTTGAACCCCTTAGAGATGACTGACCGTAACGCCGAGCTTCGAGGACCAACTAGACCCCGAACGGAACCTATAACCCGAATTTCATCAATTTTTATTCATGTTAACTAAGAAAAGTGGCCCGTACGGCGTACGGCGGACAGACAGAAATATTTTTATTGCAGTTTTGGATTCTACATACCTTGAAACGTAAACCATCAAATTTTGAGGGGGGGTAAGAATTTTTTTTTTTTCATGCTCGATTCCAATGGTTCATTATTGAAAATAATGAACCAAAACGACGTTAAAAACCTTAGTACATGCTATGCAAATTTAATTCATTCAAATCTCAATAAATCCTAATAGATCTTGGTGCTACTCTAATATGCGCCTCACCGGCCCTTGTGCGCCTGACGCGGCCGGCACGTTCGTTACGTGCACCTTTGCACTTGGACTGTTGTTATTATGATCCTGTTGAGTTTAAGAACAGTTTGAGGAGTAACTGTTGTTGTTATTATGATCCTCATGTGTTTAAAAACATATTTAAGGAGTTTATCAAAATTCATGTAAATAAGCTCGCTCCTTCAAGTGAACGATGAGTGAAGCGGGAAGTATTTGTTAGGGTCTTGACACTGTTGCTCCGCGACTTTTATTCAGCTGTCGGGAAAGACGAAGCCTCCACGGTGGGATTTTTGAGGGGTTTAGGTCAACTACACGACGCCGAAGCTCGTCCATGCCATCGTTGTGGAGGAGACATGGAACGAGGCAGACATATTTTATGACAGGTGAGTCTTTCAAATAATCCGTTATTTCGATTTCTGGTGTGAACACAAATTTGATAACGTTGGGCGCATAAATATGAGAAAAGAAAAGGAGATGTCAGGCGCGTATATTAGAGAAGAAAATGGGTTGTCAGGCGTAAATTAGAATGGCACCTAGATCATTCAGTTACCATAAACGCTATATCATTCAAATCTAATCTGACCCCCCCCCCCCCCCCCCACAGCACACATCAACATCAACATAAATCAAATATGTACAGTTCAGTCAACCCTCCGTCAAAAAAAAAGCTGCAAAGTCCTTGTCATTTGGGTTTATTACCTATTCTATTGGACATACCTACAGAAATGTTGGCTGTTCATTTATTGTTTCTTTCATGCGTAATAATCGAAATAGCTATTTCTGGCGGTTTCCACCAATTCTAGCCCCCAAAACACGAATTAGGTACGCTCCTTTTTTTTTTTTTTCAAATTATCTTTGATCATTGGTAGTGCCAATTAATCGTCTTGATCCACGTGTTAACACTTTTTCTAGTGGTATTATACGAATTGATGGTGATTTCAGACGATTTCCCAGGTTTTTCACTTATAAAAAATCAATTTTGGGAGCTGAACATTTGGTAGAACCCAATTTTCCACTCTTTGGTCAAAATCGACTTCATATTCGGTCTTCTCGTCCCCAAAAATATGGAAAAAGATACCTCAAAAGCTCATGTTACTAACATGTTGCTAAAACGCAAAAAGTACCTATTTTTACACACATTTTCACTCATAACACCCCTGGGTATATTCCGATCGGGCTGCAAAGTTTCGGGACACAACCAGGGCCCAAATGGAGCATGTGTGCGAAAGAACGAATTTTTTAGACCGAGAATGAAGCCGGTACACGTGATACGGCGTACGGCGGACGGCGGACGGACATTGCATTTTTGGAATCTACGCACCTTGAAACGGAAAAGAAAAAATTTTGAGGGGGTGTTGTAAAATTTTTTTGCTGAGCGAATACATAGGTGTATTGTTCACCGAATAATAAACCAAAAGGAGCATACCTAATTCGTGTTTTGGGAGCCAGAATTAATGGAAACCATCAGAAATAGCTATTTCGATTATTACGCATAAAAGAAACAATAAATGAACTGCCAACATTTCTATAGGTATGTCCAGGAGAATAATAAACCCATGTGACAAGGACTTTGCAGCGTTTTTGGTTTATTATTCTGTGAATAATACACCTATGTATTCGCTCAGCAAAAAATTTTTATAACACCCCCTCAAAATTTTCTCTTTTCCGTTTCAAGGTGCGTACAAAAATGCAATGTCCGTCCGCCGTCCTCCGTACGCCGTATCACGTGTAGCGGCTTCATTTTCGGTCTAAAAAATTCGTTCTTTCGCACACATGCTCCATTTGGGCCCTAGTTGTGTCCCGAAACCTTTCAGCCCGATCGGAATATACCCAGGGGTGTTATGAGTGAAAATGTGTGTAAAAATAGGTACTTTTTGCGTTTTAGCAACATGTTAGTAACATGAGCTTTTGAGGTATCTTTTTCCATGTTTTTGGTGACGAGAAGACCGAATATGAAGTCGATTTTGACCAAAGACGCGGAAATTGAGGTTCAGATCCCAAAGGTTCAGATCTCAAAATTGGTTTTTTATGAGTCAAAAACCTGGAAAACTGTCTGAAATCACCATCAATGTGTATAATAACATTAGAAAGCAAAGTCCTTGTCACATGGGTTTATTATTCTATTCGACGTACTTATGAATGAAAGGAATGAATAGGGTCCGAAACGTCGCGTTAAATAATGAAAGTAAAGAATTACGACTAGTATTGGTCAATCATCAACCCACTCCACAAATCTACATTCAACTAGTCACCCAACAATCCTAAATCTATATATACGTTCCTATACATGGTTTTGTTTTCAAATTAAATGTGCATTTATTTTGAACATAAATTTACAAAGGATTTACAGAAATATGTGCTCATCCGTATTCAAGTTAAACACTTGTGCTGAAGGATGGAGTCGATAATTACTTAGCTCAACAAAAAATAATGTTTTTGTAGTGATTGAGGAGGAGAACAGACGAGTCGATCGCTTGATTGAGAATGGTTGTATAATTATTGGCACTCGGCTCTTTTATATCCCCCTGACATGATCAGAGGGGGGTCGGGGGGTCCCCACTCTGAGCGGATACATGTCCGCACATAATAGTGTAGGTTGGAGGAGCAGCCGATCACAACACTGCTCCCCCCAGAATTTAAGTAACGCATTTAGTTAAATTTTGTTCTTCGTGCCGTTGCAGTGGCGGTTGTCGGGCGTGGGAGGTGCGTGTGCTGGTTGCGGTGGTTGCGGTGGTCCACTGTGGCTGTCCGGGTCGGTGTCGTTGGGGGCGGTACGTTTGCGGCGTATGAAGAGCCGGGATGTAGGTTGAGTGCGTGGGTACGGCCGCGGCGGCTGTTGTTGCGGGCGCCAGGTGCATGGGGTGCGGCGTTTTTGTGCTCGGGGGTCCCATGTGCGGCGGTAGAAACACGAGCCGTTCATCGCGCTGCGTGTGGTCGGTCGTGGCTGCGTCGGCGGTCGCTGTTGTCGTCTGTTCGAATCACACGAACCTCTTCGGTGACGGTAGCCACACGAGGAGGCGGGGCGAAGGGTATGAGGCGATCGGCGAGCGCAGCGAGTTTCGTGGTGTCGGGTTCGTCGCGCGCCGCTATGTGCAGGCTAATGCTGTCTGGAAGGGCGCGTATGAAAAGCTGTCGAACGAGCGGGGTCGGTGTGTCGGCCGGGAGTGCTCGAGTGAGTCGGCGGGCGAGGACTGACGGATTCTCGTGCTCGGAAGTCAGTTGGGGTTGGCGTAGAGGTCCGCTTGTCGGGGCTCGAGGGCGAGGAAGGCGCGGGCGAATTTAGCATGCGGCGTCGTGAGGCCTTCGTGAGTCAATGTGATCTCGAGTTGGGCGAATCAGACGTGCGGAAATGCGGGGTCGTACGGCCGGAGCTGGAGCGTTGATGTCGGTGGAGTTGTTTCTGCGGGTGTCGGTGGTTTCGGGTCCGTTTTTTCGTTCTCTTTGTAGGCGCCAGTCCCGGAGAGGTGTCGTCTGGAAGTGAGTCTCTCGCAGGCGTCCGTGAGCGTTATAGAAAACGCGGGGTAGGGCGGTGAAGCGAAGAGTCGCTGCGGTCTCCGTGGACGCTGGCGTCGGGGTGGGGCGGCGCTGTGGGGCGTCGAAGTGGGGTTGCGTGTGCCGGGCGTAGTGCTGCGGAGGTGGGGCTCGTCGCAGACGGTCGGCGGGCGCTGAGCGGCGTTGTTCGTCGTCGGAAGTCGCTGTCGTCGCACCGCGGTCGCAGACGGCGGGCGGAGGCTGTGCGCTGCGTGTCACCACTCGGGGTCACCAGTGTAGTGATTGAGGAGGAGAACAGACGAGTCGATCGCTTGATTGAGAATGGTTGTATAATTATTGGCACTCGGCTCTTTTATATCCCCCTGACATGATCAGAGGGGGGTCGGGGGGTCCCCACTCTGAGCGGATACATGTCCACACATAATAGTGTAGGTTGTGGAGGAGCAGCCGATCACAACAGTTTTATATTCTGTAAATAATCTTTTTGATTAACCAAACTTCAAACTAGGTACTCGACCTTTACCCTAGGTTACATAACTTACTTAAAAACAATTTCTTCTTTACATAGCTATTCTTCAATTTATTACTGTATAGGTAGGTAATCCTCTTTTCTTTTGTGATATTTCCGTTTCCTCACATTTGTATTGGGATTATATTCTTCATTATTTTCTTAAATTCACCTGGTGATTTTATTTCCAAAATTGAGTCCGGGAAGTTGTAATTTTCTGCCCCTATAACAAACGAATCAGCTTTGCCCTCTGGTTGTGTCTAAATGGCACCTCAGTACAATGTTAGCAACTATTCCTCGTCACTCCTTCCTTGAAAAAAATAGATTTTTATTGATTTATTTTTGTATTTATTATTGGCAATTTAAAAAAATTCTAATTAGAGTAATTCGTTTTATCAACTCTCTAATGAGGAGTACCCATGACTTCTGTTCATACTTTTGAATGAAAATAGGTTCCATTCTAAGAATTTTGAGAACAACCGCATTCTCCTCCGATGAATACCTAGTTTTCTTTTTCTATGAGCTTTCAAAGTTTCGGCAACAATTGACGTCACAGTGGGCAATGGGGTCGCTCCCAGGCGGGAGGGGTGCAATGACGTCACTTGTTGCCGAACATTTAAAGCTGATAGAAAAAGAAATACCCATCGTAGGAGAGTGCAATTGGTATTAAAATTCTTAGCATGGAACCTACTTTAAAAATCGTAACGTAATACAAACAGATGGCATGGGTACTCCTAATTGTATTTACGTTAAATCCCCCAAGTAAATGCTCAGTCGGTTATCGTCTACTCTTCTTCAACAGGACCTTAATCAGGAGCTTCTACTGGATGAACAATGCATGAGTGTTGAGATACATCTCTCCCACCCACTGACCGCATGTACCATCAGAGATTGAGCTAGCGAAAAATGCAGAATTCTCTGTATCTATTTCATTCTTTCAAACTTGTATAATCTTGCGCATCCAACTTCAGAACTTGATCTGTTTTGAACCCGAGATTATCTTAGACTGATTAGATGGGCAATAATAATAAGTATACGGAAAGTTACATTCTGGGTTGCGGATGCACTCTGCGTGCTGTAATTTTAATTCATCAATTTCTGGAAAATTCAGATTCCTTAGTGCAAAAGCAATGAACTTGGTTTCACAGCGCTGATCAGTCTAATAAACAACTTGATTTTTATTACAATACAGCTTGAAAGTGATCACCTTATTTCCTCCAACTTTGACAAGGGATGTGAAGACCTGTCTCGATAAATTAATGAATCTCCATGTGTTTCACCCACACTTCGCAATTATTTCCACCGACCATGAGCCCGAAGCTAGTGCTTTTCCAAGTACTTCTTTCTCACATTTATCCAAATCAGCTTCAAATCTCTCTTGCAAATCAACTTCAAGTGCAAGATGATGCATCGGAAACTATGCGTAAATGTGAAAACCCGGTCGAGACTATCCCAGAAAGTTGATGTCATGGTATCCTCCCAGAACTATTCCTTGTGAAAAAATTAAGATCTCGCAATAAACCTAGAAATGGGACGGCAGACGCAGGAGACTCGGGGAACCTGGTGGGGATCCCCACCATCCTCCACCAGTATGGAGGATGGAGGGAGATAGCCCGAGGGGCTATAAAAACTCGACTCCTTCGTCTTCCAACTCATTCTACGCTCTCCTCTAGTCGCTGACTACTCTTTAACCTCGATCTTCCTCTCGCTGTCCTCCTCCTAAAAGATCCCGGGCATGGTGGTAGCCTTCAAGCTATAACCAAACCAGGCAAACGCATCCTAAAAGATCCTGGGCATGGTGGTAGCCTCTGAGCTATAACCAAACCAGGCAACGCACCCGAAAAGATCCCGGGCATGGTGGTAGCCCTCAAGCTATAACCAAACCGGGCATAACCTCTCCTGACGCCTCCAGTGGTGGATACCCGCCAGGTATTCACTACAGCTGAGAATGGCAGAAAACAAACGCCTCAATACATTGATGAGAAAATCGTCCATTGACTTTCGTCGGGCGAATAAAAAACTTAAGTAATTCACTCGTGATTCAAGACACTCCAAGAGGGAAGAGAATTTTAGGCTTCAATGGGGAAGACTTATTTGTGAAAAATGGAACTCGGGAAGTGCAGCCTCGTGACTGAGCCTCAGTGAACTGAGATTCATACTCGTAATCAATTTCGGAAGTAACAGAGCTGTTAGGGAGAAAAACAATTTGTACCTGCGTGGTCAGATTGATGACAAAGGAACCAAACAGAAAACTAGAACTAAGCGCGTAATGAAAAGTCGCGTCGAGGAAATTCCGTCATGTTTTACTATTTTAGACCATGGTAAGATAATTATCCCATGTAATGAGCTTTTTTTAATGGAAAACGCTGCAAATTCCTTGTCACATGGGTTTATTATTCTACTGGACATACCTACAGAAATGTTGGCTGTTCATATGTTGTTGTTCTGGTGGTTTCCACCAATTTTGGCCCCCCAAAACTTGAATTAGGTGCGCTCCTTTTTTTTTTCAAATTATCTTTGATCATTGGTTGTGCCATTTAATCGTCTTGATCCACGTGTTGACACTTTTCCTAGCTTTATTCTACAAATTGATGGTGATTTCAGACGATTTCGCAGGTTTTTGACTAATAAAAAAATCAATTTTGGGAGCTGAACATCTGATACAACCTCAACTTTCCACTCCTTGGTCAAAATCGACTTCACATTCGGTCTTCTCGTTCCCAAAAACATGGAAAACGATAGCTCAAAAGCTCATTTTACAAACATGTTACTAAAACACAAAAAGTACCTATTTTTATACACAATTTCACTCATAACACCCCTGGGTATATTCCGATCGGGCTGCAAAGTTTCGGGACACAACTAGGGCCCAAATGGAGCCTGTGTGAGAAAGAACGAATTTTTTAGACCGAAAATGAGGACGGTACACGTGATACGGCGGACGGCGGACGGACATTGCATTTTTGGAATCTACGCACCTTGAAACGGAAAAGAAAAAATTTTGAGGGGGGTGTTATAAAAATTGTTTGCTGAGCGAATACATAGGTGTATTATTCACAGAATAATAAACCAAAAGTTAGGTACCTACCTATTTTAGGAATTTTCAATTATCCAGCTGATTTTAGGTCATGATAACATTAATCGCTGCCTAACTGCAGGCCCAAACAAAGGTTGCCTAACTCAACCGGTTTTTTTTAAATTAATAATTTCTGATGAAAAAATTGATGGGAATAGCTGGAGGCAATGATTTTAGTGGTTACATACGAACTGAAAGAAGTTGATTAGGTACCATAACTTATTATTGGAGTTGCAGTGGCTTTTTGTAATTCCTGAAACTTGTAATTTTTGAGATATGCCATGATGGTTCGTAAATCTGTAAGTTTTACCTTGGACTGAGCCACATCAATTATGAGCCAAGTTGAACCATCAGCTTGAGCAGCGCCGCCCCTCCGCAAGTTGTGGAAAGAGGTCTGAAACATTTCGCGTCCGGGCGATCAGGAAATGAAATGTATCACGAAAACAGTCGTGTGCCGAAAACGTGCCGTTCAAATAAAACAACGAGGCGACAAAACGCGATGGTCCCTCAAAGATGAGTTGTACGAGTGTGTGTTTGTAGTTCTGGGATTGTGTGTGCGTAATGGGAAATGGCCACGTGACCTCATCGCCCTCGAGTTCTTTGTCGCAATACACGTCTCATTCTCTTCTTTCACCCGCCAGCTGTCCGTACTGGGATCGCACCGATTTGCGACCTTACGCATAACCAATCGTAGGGGCGCAAACCGAGTTTCACGCAAGTCAAACACCGATAGGACAATAACAACTCCCAATGAGTAGGAAAGATTATCTCATCTCCATTAGCTCGCTCTCGCAGTATCTATGTATCGAATAAATCTAATCAGCGTGGCATCTAATCACTGTAACTAACACTTACCTATACAATAGAAATAGAGGGTCTACTGACCAGGAGCCTCACGTATGCTCAAAAGCGCTGCAAAGTCCTTGTCACATGGGTTTATTATTCTGTTGGACATACGTACAGAAATGTTGGCTGTTCATTTAGTGTCTCTTTCATGTAAAATAATTGAAATAGCTATTTCTGATGTTTTCCACCAATTCTGGCCCCCAAAACACGAATTAGGTACTACGCTCCTTTTTTTTTTTCAAATTATCTTTGATCATTGGTAGTGCCAATTAATCGTCTTGATCCACGTGTTAACACTTTTTCTAGTGGTATTATACGAATTGATGGTGATTTTTGACTCATAAAAAATCAATTTTGGGAGCTGAACATTTGGTAGAACTCAATTTCCACTCTTTGGTCAAAATCGACTTCATATTCGGTCTTCTCGTCCCCAAAAACATGGAAAACGATACCTCAAAAGCTCATTTTACTAACATGTTACTAAAACACAAAAAGTACCTATTTTTATACACATTTTCACTCATAACACCCCTGGGTATATTCCGATCGGGCTGCAAAGTTTCGGGACACAACTAGGGCCCAAATGGAGCATGTGTGCGAAAGAACGAATTTTTTAGACCTAAAATGAAGCCGCTACACGTGATACGGCGTACGGCCGACGGACATTGCATTTTTGGAATCTACGCACCTTGAAACGGAAAAGAAAAAATGTTGAGGGGGTGTTATAAAAATTTTTTGCTAAGCGAATACATAGGTGTATTATTAACAGAATAATAAACCAAAAACCTACTCAAAATATTTATTTTATACATCAGTGGCACCGGTGACACCAGTATGAGCATAAACCACTACTTGCCGCATCATATTTTATGTTCATTTATTCATTAATTTATTTTTTCTAATCCATTTCAGAGAGAATTCATATTTCTTATAGGCCCCTGTTTTTATATGTACTGGCAAAACCATGACAATTGGAACTGGCTAAGCTACATATTTATGTTGATAATTCCATTTTGAAGATAGTTTATTCTTACTCGTACTGTGGCTACTCCTTACTTGATTCTTTAATATATTCTGTGGATATATAGTGGTATCCCATGTTTATATAGTATAAAATATACGAACTATTATGATGAATAATAATATTTACATGAATGAATGAACACATAGCCCAACTTTAGCACAGGCTATCTTATAAAATTCATTTAGGCAATCGAGATTTCCAAAAGCCAGGAGACCATACCAAACACGTAACCTACCTACTGACGGCATTACTGGATCCAGTGGCGCCATTGAACACTGCAAGCGGTATTAATATCTTCGCTACACAGGGTTTACCTCAGAATTTCAAATGAAAATTTCCTAAATTAACAAGCTTTGTTTTTTCAACATCTTGATCTCCGTCGTCGTGATCCCAAAAACTATACAGCTGATTCCGACCGTGGATTTTTTTTTAAACCAAATACACACATACACAATGACAGGTCCATGAGCCTTCCTGAAGTTGGGCAGCAAGGTATCTCAGAAATTTTATCAACCCCTGTGTTTTGAAATTTGGAATGCTTAAGAAGTGGTAGCGGCTAGTGCCGTGTAAATATCGAGCAAAACGTTCTGCACGTTACTGGGGGCACTAGTTTCTTTAGTACGTACTCCAAAGAACTATTTATTCTCACTTACTTTTCCAACTTACGAGTAAAATGGTGAAGTCAAATTTTGGCCCCCTTTGCAGTTGGATATTTTCTCCCCCAAAAATTCTTCAAAATAGACCAGAATTATGGCAATACGATGTCCAAATCGATATCCTCTCCACCTCCAAGTCAGCACCCCTCGAGACAATCCAGCTACACACGCGCGGTGTGCGGGTTTGATGTCTATAAGCTGTCCCGTACTCGTCTGCCAAATGGCCAAATGGTTGTGCAGTAGAGATATTCTACATGTACTAAACATATACGTGCTTCCTCACATCGGTAGGTATTTTGGTTAGAACTACAATTTGTTGGTGTCATTTCAAGGCAGATAGTAAATCTCAAGAACTGCGTACCTACCAGTAACCATACCTACCCATAAATCCAGTTAATAACTACTTATGGCGAAATTGGAAGAAATCACGTCAAAATCAAAGTCATCATATCAGAATTAAAGTTTGCGCACGCGCAAATGTACCGTTCCTCCAATATCAAACAAATATAAGAAGGGCACATGGGTGTATGCACTACCTAGACCAATAAAGGAAAAAATATATATTTAAAAAAATGAAAAAATAAGAAAGCTCTGTCAAAATATCTTAATGAAAAACCTTTGAAAGTTCATTAAAGCCGTCCAAAGATAACCGGGAAAGCAGAATACGAGGCTAGCGCATGAAGCTATTACTACTTCAATCTGGAGCTACCTGAGTGAGCCTTGACAATGTCCAGCATCAACTGAATAGAACGGAGATAAATAAGCTTTACAAGGGTTCCGCTGTCCGCGCATGCTCAGACGCTACTGCCATTCCGATCGCAATGGAATTCAAGGAGGACTAATAGGCACCCAACCTGCAACATCCCTGGAATTATAATATGGTCACGAAAATCAGTTCAACAGAACCTGCGTGTTGGAATTCGTATGCGATACGAACTTCCATAACTTACAACCTTTAAAGTATTATATAGCTATTTTTGACAAACGAAAACTTCAAATTGACCCACTTTTTTCTTCAACCAATAATTATATATTATAATCGTGATTTGACTCACCATTTTATCTCATCATCGATTTTTGAAGGTTGTTAGCCATTTTTGAACCACGTAAACTCAAACTAAACCTACTTTTTGTTTGAGAAAATTGCTTATATTCAAACCCATCCTTCCGAATCCATTTCTAATATTATTGCGATTTTTTCGAATTCTATTCTCGTAGTCAAGGGCAGTAATGTTAAAATGTTAACATATTTCTGGGAATGGATTTAGAATGCTATGGAATGAATAGGAAATAAAAAGAAGTGAACATTTCAAAAAATTTCACACCCAAGTAGATAGAAACTTACTAAAAGTTTTGTACCCGTTGCAGCGCACGTTGCCAGTACGAATTTTCTAAAAAAAAATTGGAACATGCTGTACCTCCGTTCATAATAATATATGGTACGTAACCCCTATAATTATCCAATCAGGATAAATTTATAGTTAAGAGTTGTCGTTTCACAGCGCGCGTCAGTTGAAAAACTGTGCATGCGCTCGTTTCCTTCAACGTATTTCACACTGACTTAGCGGCCATTTCTAGCAGAAATAATGTCCCTCCAGCACCCCACCCTAACTCTTTACGACTCAGAGTCAGCTAGCAACTTCCCCAATTCATTATTATCTCCCTCCCCTCAAACGACCATCCACACAGCTATCCACCCTTCCACACTCACTGCTCCTCACACGCTCACATTCAAACTCCCGACGCCGCCGCCTTCACGACCAGAACACCCTTCCCATCTCGTCCACAGCAAACACTCACACTAACAAATTAGGTTGAGCTGTCAGAAGCACTTGATGGAAGTGAGGTCGGGGCAAGGTGAAAGTGCAGGCCAGCAGCTTTAAAAATTCAACGAGTCATTCAGAGGTCCGTACCTATTGCTGAAGGGGTGATGAGTACTGAAGGTAGGATTGCCACATATTTCCATAAAAATGCAGTGAATTAAATGCGAATTTCCTGGGATTAGGATGTAAATTAATTATGCATGAGAGGGGAAAAAATTGTCACCAAGAAGAAAAGGGTTGAATGTGTTTCGTCACGTCGGCATCGTCAGCATTTCTACTAAAGCGGGATCTACACGAATAAAGCATTCCCTAACTACCTATGAAACTTGTGCGAAACGTGGCGACGTATAACAGCGAAGCGTTGAGTGTTTGAATATGATTTTCAGTTTGAACATAGGTACGATTTTAAGTTCGCGTATGAGCTTACTCTATTGCTCCTCCCTCGTGGCAATGAATAGCGATTTGGGTTTGTATTCTTTCCTGAAAGACCTTGATGGACGAAAATAATTTTGAACCGGGCCCTTGAAAATTTAGATTTCGTAATACAAGCGGGGCGAAAGAGGCGAGAACAGCGGTGACGTCATGGCGGGACGCCTTGTTGATTGGGTCAAATTGGTAGCGGCCTGGCAGCCATTTGCATTTACCTGACCGCGATGGGTGATTTTAATTCCCTTTACCCGTGCCTTTCAAAATCATGTGCTTTCTCAATGCAGTTTTTAGCCTAAACATTTTTTTTCGAACAACCCCGTTTTCATTGTCGCAGGTACCTAAGTATGTTTAAAATTAATGTTAACAGAAATTCTTAAACGAAGAGACGATCGACGGTCGGTTCTTGATGGACGATCGATCACTTCTCAATATGAAATCTCAATTTCAAAAGCCGCTCGTCAAATTAAAAATGTTTCCCCCATTCGAACTTAATTTCGACCGTAAAACTTGGAAGCCAAAATATAAATCCATTCCTATATTTAAAAAAATAAAAAATAAACGTGGGACCATTTTTGGGAGGTGGGTCTCCATAGCGCCCAAATATTTCATCGTTAAGAATATCTTAAATCTTATTTGTCCATTTATCCTCCGTCTTGGGGGGGGGGGGGGCTCCCACCATGGAACTTAATATGGCATTTGGGGCCATCCCGCACATCCTCTCCATCAGCTAGTACGTGCGGATTGATATTTCAGTATCGTCTGGAGGTTACAAAGAATTACATACATACAGGCTGACCCAGAGGCAATGATGAATTTGTCCCTCCATGTCTGAAACGCGGAATGGGACTCCGAATCTTTAGTATCCATGACATAAAATTTTCTCAGTTCTTCCATGAATACGAGTTCTAAACAAAACTCGATAATCATCTAGCTCGTATCCTAAACAAACCAACACATTGCATTGCGGTTTATTAAGTAAATAATACACCTATATATTCTCTTAGGAAAAAAAATTTTATAGCATCCCCTCAAATTTTTTTTCTTTTACGTTTCAAGTGCGTAGATTCCAGAAATTCAATGTCCGTCCCTAAAAATAGGGGTTTTCGAAGTTTTTTTTTTTTTTTTTAAAGTTTTAGTGAACATGAGCTTGTGAGGTAATCTTTTTCCATGTTTTTTAGGGCAAGAAGACGGAATATGAAGTTGGTTTTGACCGAAGAGTGAAGAATTCAGGTTGTAACAAAGGTTCAGCTCCCACAATTCATTTTTTATGAGTCAAAACCCTGGAAAATTGTCTGAAATCACCATAAATTTGATAATAACACTAGAATTAGTATCAACAGGTGAATCAAGACAATTAAATTGCACTATCAATGATCAAAGATAATTTGTCATAAAATGTGAGCCTAATTCGTGTTTTTCAAAATATATGGTAACCATCAAAAATAGCTACCTATTTCAATTATTGCACATGAAAGAAACAATAATAAATGAACAGCCAACATTTCCACCCTTTGGAGTGTCAGTATAATTAAAATATACTGAGCTCATCAGAAGGCGATTGATGCCGTGTCCCAATTGACAAGTCCCAATAGTTGTTCCATCCTAACGATGGAAGTTGATCACCTAGAGGTTGCTCAGATGAGCACAATTCACTGGACAACAACCTCTGACAACATTATCCGCCAATACTCGTATGTAGGAGCTTTGTTCTCCACCAGTAAATATTATTGAGGTAGTACAATTACGACGGAGGTTAGTCACCTTGAAGTGGTTCAGATGTCGTTTCCTGAACCAGAACTTCATACTAATTTTCATTCCCCCTTTTCCCTCTCATACTTCCGCTACCCAGAAGTATGTCATGTGGGGTAGGAGTGTGACAGTGCGGCTGTTCTCGACACATTTTTTTCTTCCGGTGGAGACGGGATCGGTGAGCGGAAGCCTAATCGATATCCCTTCTTAACCGGCGATAATCTCGCTGGTCTAGGAGGGGGACTCTCGAGGGTCCACCCCCACTGTCACATCTGTCACAATGCAAATACGAAGTTTTAAGCGACGAGGATCGATTTTTGGGAAAATGCGATCAAAGATTTTAGAGGTTTACACGTGTTACAGGCGTTGTATTGGGGTTGGCAGGTGAACCTGGTACCTAGAGGTTTATCGATATGTTCTACACACACACAGTTCTCGGGTCAAGAAGCCTAAAAAGAGCTCTTATATACCCTTTTTGAGCTTACATACTTAGGAATTGCAAAACTCAGCATGAACGATAAACTAATATGCAATTACCAGGTCGTCTGGTACAAACTATGAGCTTCAGTGTCAAAGAAGATGTACTTAATTTGAATAGTAAAAGTTCAAAAAATAACACACAGGAGGCAAGAAAAACGTCTCTAACTTGGTTTTAGCTTTTTCAGGAACCATAGAGAAGGGATGAATTGAGAACTGAAAAAGAACCCCCGTCAGAATGTGCAAGGCATGAAGAACTACCGAAATAGATAGGTTGATTAAATCAAAACATTAACATTTCAAAAACGAGAGGTTTTTCATCAATAAGTTGCGGTTTGTTCTTCGGGAAGGCGTCTGTTTCGGCAGATAGGGACGTGCGTTATAATCGACCTACTGACCTGAAAGCGCTATGCAGATGACGTGTACCTACATATGATCTGAAGGGCCAGGAAGCCGGTAGTAAGATGTAGGTAGAGAGTATAAACAGAGAAGTGTGTGCGGTAAAACATGGAAAATGATAGGCAGAGCCCAGAGGCTTGGGAGCTGCAGATTGCAGACCTAGCAGGGTCTTCCTATCTGCGAACACCTATGAATAGAATAGAATAGAATAGAATAAAGTTTATTCACAAATGATTTTACAATGACATAAGACAAATGAGTAACAAATACAATGGTACTTAGGCGCTAAACATTTAATTGATTCTGCCTAACGATAGGCTATGCCCGTGTTGTTAGGCAATCAGTTGCCAATTGCATAGTATTCTATCAACCATCGATAAAAATTCAAAACTCAACCGTTCAATAAAAGCTTGAGTTACATGATCACAAAGTTACAAGAAGTTACATGATCAACAGCATACACCCGCCAACATTTTTATTTATCATAGGTATATACTGCCGATTAAGCTATCAATCCCTCCCATTCCTCTCCTGACTATCCATGATAAAATTTCAGTTTTGTAATTAGATCTCGTGTAGTTCATAGGAGATTTCATGTTAGTGCTTATACTCCTGTGGATTATGTATATTACGTAAGATGGACTATGAGTAGTAAGAACCAGCCGGGGTCTAGGGGGAACAATATTTCCTGCAGACACAAAGCGTGTAAAGTAAATAGGTGTCCTTGTATCGTTTATAATGTTTGGGTGTTTGTGATAAAATAATAGCGAAATCTTCACATAGAGTTGACGAATATTGAAGACCTTTACCAGGTCAAAAACCTCCTCAGTTGGGGTTCGACGAGGAAGAGACATCATAGTTTTTAGAATAGATTTTTGTTTCAAATATAGTTTGTTTATATGAGTGGTAAAAGTACCACCCCAAGCTAATATTCCATACTGAATTACAGGCTGACACATGCTATAATACACTAGTTTAAGTTTCTCCTTAGGTAAAATTTTTCTTATGTTATAGAAGATATAGGAAAACTTTTTAATTTTATTACAACAGTAGTCTATATGGGGGCGCCATGACAACTCTTGATCTATTATAACACCTAGATATTTATGGTAATTTACCATATCAATAGTCTCTCGAGAATATACTCCAAGAAGACTGCTGTCCCTTTGTACTTCCAATATTAACTTCCTATCATAAATGTCAGCTTTGTTACTACCAAACACAATTAGCTTCGTTTTTTTAGTGTTGAGTGTCAAATAATTTCCATAAAACCAGTCATTTAAAAGTTTCATTGATATGGATGCTTGGGTAAATGTTTCCTCCCACGTATCGCCTTCCACCACCAACGCTGTGTCATCAGCAAATAAGTAGAGTTTGGATTTGTACATTCTTAGCTGCACAATGTCATTGATATATATTAGGAAGAGAAGTGGTCCTAGAGTGCTTCCTTGAATAACACCGAAATCATTATTCAGCTCATCACTCATACAATCACCTATTGAAACAACTTGTCTACGATTCGTAAAGTAGCTTTTAAACCATTGTAAACTGGAGTCTAAGATACCTACCTCCTTCATTTTCTCGAATAGATGTTGCCTATGTATGGCATCAAATGCTTTGGCAATATCTAACATAATAAGGGCTCCTTTCTTTTTTTGTTCTCGAATGTCATAAAGATCGGAGGTTAGGGCATAAAGAGCTTCCTCCACTCCAGCGCTTTTCCTAAACCCGAATTGTCTAGAATTGAGCACCTTATTACGTTCTAAAAATGCATATAAATGATCTTTAACATGTTTCTCAAGTATCTTTGATAGAGAGCTTAGCATTGATATAGGTCGGTAGTTGCCTTCATCACTCACATCACCGCCCTTGTACAAGGGGATGACTTTTGCTGCCTTAAAACATTCGGGGAATACAGACATGGAGATACTCAAATTAAAGACATGAAGTATTGGGGATTTCAGGAATTTATAATATCTTTTTATGGTACTGAGTTGGAGCCAATTTAGAACAAGATTCTTCGATTTAGCGTTTTTATTACTTGGACGAACCTGATTATCGATTATCGTTACGACACCCAGGATTTGTGGATGAGCAGAAACTTGCTGGAAGTTGAGCATATCAGGTGAAACGTGCGTGGCTCATTATTATTCGAGTCCAACAGAAACATATGCTTGGTCAGTAGTAGGGTCACCGTCCATTATCTTTACCACGATGTGAAGCTGTAGGTACCTGCTACAGTCAGATCACACCATCAGCCCAATCAGCCATGGCAACGCATCGCAACAACCGATGCATAAGCAGAATGCCGATCTGAGGGTGACGTGGTTATTGAGTATAGTAGGTACAACTGGACGGCGTTATGTGAGCGAAAAACCTCGAAACTGAGTTTTTACTATGACTGCATTCAGCTCGTCAAGATCTATCGATCTGTAGTGGTTTCATAGTCATGTCTCAACTGCGCCGGTTACCATGATCGGACCTCTTCCCTTCTCTCTATTGAATCCTACGATATAAGAGTGAGTCGAGTGAGTGTCGACGCGGCTTCCGCGATTTTGTCCTTCCTCCCTTCCATTTAATATTCCGATTAATTCAATTCTGATTGGGGATCCTTTGTCGAACCACCTTCTTCTACACGAAGAGCGCCAGAGAGTGCTCCGGAGAGTACCTACTCAGTGTCTTTGATTGTTTAGAAGCTGCACAGAGCATACAGGCCCACTCAGTTTGAAGTCTTTCGCCGATTCTGGAATATATAACGTCGGTAGCAGTTCACAGTGGTCCACCATTATCCTAAGCCTTACAATGTGCAAACTTGCGATAGGATACCTATACTGATATCGTTGAGTACATTAATCGTCGGAAACCACAACTTTCTGGAAAGCTCTCTAAGGTCTTTTTCATTTTTCAAAAACTGAGAACTTTCTGACTTAGATAAATAATATATTTCTTCCGACTTGCATTTTCCATTTTGATAATAGAACTGTAAGAAAGAAACGATCGTCGAACGTGCATAGGTATGTAGCTACGAGTACAAAAATACTATTCGCATTGAACGGCATTTAAATGGAAGACAAATAGCTCACATTACGTATCGAATATTATTTCGCCTGAATAGAATTAATATTAGCATTGAAGATTGTGTCATAGGGCGAGAGCCGCTGAAAGGGGTCGTAATGAACAATCGTCTAAGGTTGTATTGTTATCGTCACCCTTTATCGAGAGGGCGAGTATTATTTAAAAGCCTTTCAACAATAAAGCGGGGGTGGGCCGAGAACGCATTTCCCTTCTAAACACAGTAAATATTATGTGTCACCTAAACCTTGGGCTCATCTATCATGCGAGGCCGGGTTTACGAGTCATGGTTTGATGGCGTACCATTGTCACCCCATTTGTTCAAGCCCAACCCCGTCTTTTCCTTCCCTCCAAAATGCTGTAGGACACAGATGATGGGGAGTTCTTTTTTTTTTTCAAATCCATGAGGGCCGGGTAGAAAAATTAGCATCCTTCATGTTACTAGAGTTGTAATGACTCTTGATGAGTGTCACTCAGTCAAGCCCGATTTCTTAACCCTTTGAGCAAGTGGGGTAGGTGGGGGATAAAACCCCTACGATTCTTTGGAAGGACCATAATAGATCCAAGAACTGGCCACCAGGCATTTGTATATACACCAGGCATATGTATACAATATGTGTATATATGCATATGTATATATGTGTATGTTGTTTAATTCAGTATTTGCTCTCAATGGTTTTATCATGGTTAAAATGCACGAAAGAAATGGATTTAGGTGGCAAAACTGTTTAGGTCTATCGAACTTCTTAATATTTCCAGCGTTAGGTAACGTTCTAAGGCGTAGAAATTCCTGTAAGAATGGCTAGGCAAATCAGTTTTTCTGTGTACCGTGTTTGGTATAATTTCGGCTCTTGAAATTCGTTTACGACCTCTATAACGGCAAAAATTGTTTTCGGATTGTTCCTGCAGGGTCTGCGTTGAGATACAAAAAACGTAAATTTTTCGGTGGGGGGGGGGGGGGGGATGATAATATTTACTAATAATAAAAAATAAAAAATGGAGTTATTGAAAGGTTGTCTACTTCTACGAGTGCACAAAAATATACTGAAATAGTAGCTGAATGCATGACACAGTAGGTAGCTAAAATGACAGAAGAAACAGAAATAGTGAAGTTCTGAACGGAAATTGTTGATGTGGAGTGAAAAAATATTCAGTACCGGTAGGGTTTCGATCTCGGGAACATTAGCTCATCAGTTTGTCAGTTAGACCACAGCGCTATAAAGACCACCTAACAGGAGACCCGTGATGAACACATCATGAAGCCTGCACACACCCTGCTCTTTACGGAAAATTGTATAGAACACTTTATGGCAACATAGTAGAATTCTACTGATGACCTCAAAAATTTAGAAAAAATCAAGCTATTTAAAAATGTGAATAAGCCCACACCTCAAAATACAATTTTCCGAAATAGGGATACTCAGGATTTTTCAACACCTATTTTTCACCCCTTAAAGTTGAGTTACAGTAACGCCGAGCTTCGAGGGCCAACTAGAGCCCAAGCGGGACCCGTATTCCAAATTTCGTGAATTTTGGTTCATGGGAACTAAGTAAAACGCTGCAAAGTCCTTGTCACATGACTGTATTATCCTACTGGACATACCTACAGAAATGTTGGCTGTTCATTTATTGTTTCATCCATGTGCAATAATTGAAATAGCTATTTTTGATGGTGTCCACCATTTTTGGCCCCCAAAAACAAGAATTAGGCTCGGCTTTTTTTTTGCAGATTATAATCATTTATAGTACCATTTAATTGTCTTAATTCACCTGCTAATACTACTTCCAGTGTTATTATACAAATTTATGATGATTTCAGACAATTTCCCAGGTTTTTGACACATAAAAAATTAATTTCGGGAGCTTAACCTTCGGTACAACCTCAATTCTTCACTCTTCGGTCAAAATCATCTTCAAATTCGGTCCTCTCGCCCTGAAAAACATGGAAAACGATACCTCACAAGCTCATGTTACTAGAAAACAGAAAATACCTATTTTTTACCCATTTTCACTCATAACTCCCCTGAGCATATTCCGATCAATGATCAAATATAATCTGTTTTTAAAAACAGCCGAGCCTGATTCGTGGTTTTGGGGGCCAAAATTGGTGGAAACGATCAAAAATAGCCATTTCAATAATTGCACATGAAAGGAACAATAAAAAATGAACAGCCAACATTTCTGTAGGAATGTCCAGTATAATAATAAACCCAAGTGACAAGGACTTTGCAGCGTTTTTTTGGTTTATTATTCTGTGAATAATACACCTATGTATTCGCTCAGCAAAAAATTTTTATAACACCCCCTTAAAATTTTTTCTTTTCCGTTTCAAGGCGCGTAGATTCCAAAACTGCAGTGTCCGTCCGCCGTCCGCTGTACGCCGTCCGCCGTACGCCGTATCACGTGTACCGGCTTGATTTTCGGTCTAAAAAATTCGTTCTTTCGCACACATGCTCCATTTGGGCCCTAGTTGTGTCCAGAAACTTTTCAGCTCGATCGGAATATACCCAGGGACGTTATGAGTGAAAATGTGTGTAAAAATAGGTACTTTTTGCGTTTTAGCAACATGTTAGTAACATGAGCTTTTGAGGTATCGTTTTCCATGTTTTTGGGACGAGAAGACCGAATATGCAGTCAATTTTGACCAAAGCGTGGAAAATTGAGGTTCTACCAACTGTTCAGCTCCCAAAATTGATTTTTCGTGAGTCAAAAACCTGGGAAATCGTCTGCAATCACAATCAATTTGTATAATAACACTAGAAAAAGTTTCAACACGTGGATAAAGACAATTAATTGGCACTACTAATGGTCAAAGATAGTTTGAAAAAAAAGGAGCATACCTAATTCGTGTTTTGGGGGCCAAAATTGGTGGAAATCATCAGAAATGGCTATTCGAATTATTCCACGTGAAAGAAACAATAAATGAACAGCCAACATTTCTGTAGGTTTGTCCAATAGAATAATAAACCCATGTGATAAGGACTTTTCAGCGTTTTTATCTTGGACACTCCGGTTAAAAGTCGTCGCGTGTAAAGAGCGCAAACCTGATGATCCAATCAAGTTCAATTACGCGTTTCAGTTTTACGCGTTTTACGTCGATTACGCGTCAATGTAAACCAAGCTTTAGTGGTAGAGGTCCATTTAGGAACCCATGATACAAAAATATGGCAGGTATATTTCCAACTTTATTCAAGTTCTATATTTCCTCCACGAATTCACAGTTTGCGAACTACTTTGTAGACATCATAATTTTTTTTCTAGTTTGAGGTGTTGAGGGTTTTGTACGAAAACGTTTCTGGAGGCCCTGTATCACCCTACCGTCCGCGATCTGTTCTATACCATAACAGAGTGACGCACATTGCACAGTATGCTGCGCAGCAATACACGCAAGGCTCCCCAATTATAATTCATGTGCGTTCCAGCTTGATCGGCCCCATGGGGTTTAGGTTCGGCTAAGCCAACAAAGCACCATTAAGAAAACTTGGCCACGCGAGAATGCATTGTGCTCGTTGATATTCACTATGGGTCTTACCGAGGGGTATCAATTGATAAGCAGGAGGGTTAGTTTTTGATGAACATCGCTGATTAAAAAAGAGCGATCTGTGATCAGTGACACGAATGTTCGTGACTTTTTTGAAGCTTTGTATTGAGATTCGAAAAATGTACCTCTACTCGTACTTCCTTCAAAACCGAAATTTCTACTAGTTCTACTTTCTACTAGGCTCAACTTGCATTTCAGGCATCAAGGAAAAAATTTTATTTTGCATACCTGTGTGTAACTATTTCCTTGTATAAACCATCTCATCAAAAGAAAAATCCAAATGAATGATGGAATGTGATTTTCCAACTCCTGAATCATCGAAATCTTGAGGTTACCCGAACAGGATGTCCCTGACAATCCCTCAACTCCACTTCTGTTGAAGAACAGATTCCGATGGAGTTCTGAAGGGCAACATAGGATGCGTCCTATATCCATAATTGTCCCATATGAATTTAGCATGAACCGTTAAGAATCCCTCTGCTCCAACTCTTCAACTAGGTACCTAACACACTTTTGAATTGAAGTTCACATATGCATAGGATTTATGTTCGGACAACGAAGAAATTTGTGGAGAACAATCTGCATGACACCTGGAATAAAAATCACTGAGTGTAGGTACTAGAAAGTGTACCTCGAGCACCTGGTAAACCGCCCGAAACACCTCTGGTCTTTCGATTCATCCATTCTGGACTACTCGGCGATAGAGTCAGGGGAGGGAGCTAATACCATTAATTTTCATAAAAATTCCACATGTTTTAGGATTTAAAAGCGATTTTCTCCTCTGGATAACTTTGCAAAAAAGGGCATGAAACTGATTAGAAATCTGAGATTTATGAAGGCTTTTGTGAGATTTGCTTCGTTGCGATACACATATACATATAATGTATTTTCAGTATGTATTCCTACAGCTTTGTTATTGGAGCCTTCACAAAAAAATTCTGTGCTTTTATTTCGTTCTGTCTGAGCCCCCTAAAATGGCCTTTGTCTCTAGCGAATATTGACGGTAGTAACTACCGTGAAATCAGTCGTAGATATATCAAAAACTTCTCCCCAGTCGGGTAGGCAATATAGCTTCCTCACCTATGTAACATAGACTTATATAATTAGTTGGTACGTCGATTCGGTGGATAGATGGATTTGGCGGGTATGGATTTGAAACTGAGAGGTTCAAAAATGACAAAATAGTAGGATGAAATAGGAGTTGTAGTAATAGGATTTTTTGAAGGATGTTTTGAATATTTGTGGTATCATACCACTTGAAGAATAAGTATTTCAAAAGTGACGAATCAAATTACATTACAAGATTTTATACTGAAACAAATTAGTAAAACTAATTAAATTGAAAGAGAAATCCAAATACATGTCGTTTTAAGTTCAAGTCCAAATACATGTAATTTTCTAGGGTAGTTATAGAACCTAGGATTTCAACTTTGAGCATGCACAGACGAAAGTTACTGTACTTTATCAATCACTCAAATTTAATATGGGAATATCTGTGGCCCAACCCCCACCTACCCTCCAAACCTCATCGCTTCACGACGATTTCTAAGGTAGTTGTGGGCTCTAGAAATAATTCACGTTGGCGCATGCGCAGACTACAGTTACAGCACTTTTTCAATGAATTTGATATGGGACCATCTGTGCTCCAACCCGCGCCTGATCTACAAATTTACTGCTCTCTACGACTATTTTTTCGGGTATTTATAGGCGTTGCAAGGAATTGGCAAACATTTCGTGTTTGCGCACGGGCATCCGAATGTTGAAGTCCGAATTTGATGAAATCGATAAGGGACCATCTGGGTACCATTTTGCATTTACCCTCTAACTTTCAGCTCTTTTCGACTATTTCTAGGGTAGTTATAAACTTTACAATGATTTCACGTTTGCGCATGCGCAGACGAAAGTTACTGTGCTTTTTGGTTTATTATTTTCAGTAATGAACCTTTGGAATCGAGGATGAAAAACCATTTTAACACCCCCTCAAATTATGATGGTTTCCGTTTCAAGGTACGTAGAATCCGAAAATGGAATTAAAAAAATGTCTGTCTGTCCCGCCGTACGCCGTAATTCGCACTTTCCTTAGTTACAATGAACCAAAATTAATTAAATTTGGTGGGTAGGTCCCGTTTCGGGTCTAGTTGGTCCGCAAAGCTCGGCGTTACTGTCAGCCACCTCTAAAGGGGTGAAAAATAGGAGTTGAATTTTTCAGAACTTGAACTAAACTTTTCAGATCTTGAACTAAACTTTTTTGAGACCACCCGGTGCATTGTACGTCCAGCCGTTCGAAGCCGTTTAAACCGTATGAATCCGTCCCATATCATTGCTAGGGAAGACCTGATTACAATCACGTATGGCTGTATGAAGTCGAGTTGGTTGTTCTGTGATATTATTTCATTTGAAAAACGATGGCTCTTTTGGATTTTGTTTACAGGTATTTTTGCAACTTGAACAAACGTTATGCTTCATGAATAACAACAAATAATTAGGTAATTATTGAATTATTGAATCCCGAGCATTTTTATAAAACTGTAATTCCCGGGCTGGCTCCAGTACTCGATTTAGGGCTTTCCTGGGGGGAGTATGAGGGTAGGTATTGACCACAGAAAACAGTGGGCTACGCAGAAGAGGCATCTATACAGGTAAATTATTACACAAAGGTTTATTACACAACGGTTTATTATTTTTACCTAATGCTTCATGAATAACAACAAATAACAATGATTGAATTATTGAATCCCGCGCATTTTCATGAAACTGTAATTGCCGGGCGGGTTCCAGTACGCGATTTAGGGATTTCCTGGGGGGGAGCACGAGGGTTGGTACTGACCACAGAACAAAGCGATCTACGCAGAAGGGGCATCTAAACAAGGAAATAGTAAATCGCTGTGTAATACTTTGCAGGGTTTTTAATGAATTTGATGTGGGGACCATCTGTGGCTGCCCGCCACCCCCCCCCCCCCCCATTTCAACCCTTTACGACCATCTATACATATAATAAAACAGTGTCTGTTTGTTTGTCTGTTTGTTTGTTTGTCTCGGCATCAATTGAGAACGGCTGAACGTAGAAAGTTGCGGCTGGTACCATTTGACGCAGAATTTATCTGGGAAGGTTTATGAAAAATCCGCATTTGAATCTGTCCATCCGTTGAAACGCTATGAATGAAATACTACTAAAAAACGTGTTATAATCACTTCTATGAGGACGTTTATGCTTATAATAACTTTGAACGGTTGGACGTAAATCCGATTGTAATTAGATTCTGGATTCAGCTCGACGAGTACATTCAAGTGGTACTTCAATCAGGATGTTAGTGGGAGGGGGGTACAGGTTATGAGAGGGGGGGGGGGGTCTACAGAAATTTCAAAACTACTTGACCAATTGGAGTGCAACTTTGGGAATTTGTTGTGTGAACATTGAGGAATGTTTCTAACCAGGTAGGGAGGGTTCATAGGATACGGGGGGGGGGGGGGGTTAAAGGCAGTTAGGGTTGGCATTGGGGAAGGTTTCTGATCAGTTGAGGAGGGGGGATACAGGCATATTAAAATACATGACCGTTGGCTCCATTTATTTAAATCGCAGCAACACGCGTCGGTTCAAATAGTATAATATATCATACAACTGTTATGAGTGGGGCCGGTCCTAAAGGGGGTGTCTGTTCTACCGTTGCGAAGCGCAGGTACACAGCTAGTTATTTCATATAGTTTTGCTCGGGAGTAGGAATTGACCACAGATATCAGACAGACACGGAACCAAATATATTATATTCCTTGATACCTGAAACGTAAAATTCGAGTGGAAATTTTCATTTAAAAGGTATATCATTTTTCTCGACCCTTTTAACGTAAAGCAACTCAATTACGAAGTGAATAACCCTAACTTGATGTTTAGTTAAGGTTCTCCCAAATGTTATTGTCACACTCATTCGGCCTCCTTTCCGCTTATAATAATTATTGTAATAGACATCATCACCATTTATTATGTATGTACCTATATGTTCAGTGGGTTCAATGCTTGGGTGTCATCACGTTCTTTATTTTGGATGTCAACTATGCCCTAAGCCTTTTATGAGTAGAAAATATTGCCCATTACAATATGTCGTTAAAAAACGCGTTATAGAAGCAGAAGCCTTTGGAGGATTAAATATAGGCAGATTATTATATCAGGCTTGCGGGAGGTGTAGAAGGGGAGGAGGGTATTTTATGATACGTTTTCCTATTCATTGTCATCGAAAAGAAAAGATGAGTGTGGGGGAGGTCTGGGGGTGAAAGATCAATTAAAATCTCGAGTCCGGAACCATAGTCGATGACCATGGAAGACAACAATGTGATGGGTTTGACAGACAATAAGTAGAAGAGGAAAGTGAGCCCCGGTGTTTCAAAAAGCGCGAGGGGCGTTAACAAAAAAGGCGGAAGGGATGATGATGGGGCTGCCCTCCGTAACAAAGATATCGGAGCCGTGAGCCGGGCGTCGGCGTCGGCTCCCGACACGCTCCGGAAACGGAACCAGCGCCTAAGAACCTTTTCTGTCTTCGATCCCCCCAATTAAACCTTCAATCCTCCTGTCATAGGACGATAACTGCTCACTTGGCCCGACAATGGAATCCCCAGTATTACAGAGTCATATTTTGACGCGTAATCGCCCTCTCACCCATTCGTGGGCGATGGATGGGGAGAGCTGAAGGACATAAACCGCTCAATCGGGAACATCGAGAAGTCATTTGGCCGGCTTTGTAGTTTTAGCTTCTCCTCACAGTGTCTCTAATTATGGACGACGATACTTAAACTACAATATGAATAATATAAATATATACTAAATAAACGTATGTACTTCATAACTGGTAAACGTTCTGCAAACCTTGGAGCACTCTCCGATGTTCGGGTCTGAGACTTCAAAAACTGGTCAGAACTTGAAGTGAAGGGGAAAATTCGGCTGTACGTAGGGACCCGTACTTCTCCGTTGGTACTTGCGCTCTATCATGCCATTT
>OX940974.1:21568673-21632053 GCA_954871275.1 Leptopterna dolabrata
CGCAAAATTGAAAACGAAAATTTTCTTTCCTCCAGGCTTTGGAGTGAGGCATGAAAAAGGCCAGGAGAGTGGGGCTGACCCAAGGGACATTACTTAAAATTTGAATTAATTATCATTAACTAAGAGGATGTCTGAAAAAATAATGAACGAGCAGGGTATTATTTATCGTGGAATGGGACATCCTGACTAGTGAGGATTTTTGATATTTGAAAAATTTACTGTAATGTTGTACTGGAGTGATAGAACCAATGATTACTGCTCGGATGGTTACTGCCTAGAGGAAGGAAACACAGGTACCAAGACTTTTCAGACTATGAGGAGTACCGATGACTTCTGTTTATATTTTTGAATGAAAGTATGTTACATTCTAAGAATTTTGAGACCAACTGCACTCTCATACAATGAATAGTTCTTTTTCTATGAGCTTTCAGATTTTCGGCAACACGTGACGTCACACTTGGCAAGGGGGTCCCGCCCAGGCGTGAGGAGTGCAATGACGTCACTCGTTGCCGAAATTTTGGAAGCTCATACATACAAAAAGAACTACCTACTCATCGTAGGCGAGTGCGGTTGGTCTCAAAAATTCATAGAATGGAACCTACTTTCATTTAAAAATGTAATATAAACAGAAGTCGTAGGTCACTGGAAGGCGTTCCTCATTGCTTCTCCATCCCGGTCAATGGAGATGTGTGGCTGATTACTTCCACGCACGAATACTGTCGCTGAACTAAATCAGCGCAATGACGTAATATAAGTAATACATACTGAAGTCTTGGGTACTCCTCATTTGAAAACCGAATCCGTAAAAAAACTCATCAATCTAAAGGTCATAAAAAAAATTTCGAAATTTTCTTGTCCAAGGTCGAATTTTTAGAGGGAGAGTAGAACTATAGCAGAGTATTTATAAGCATAGTTTGTGTGCGAAACCCAGGACGCGATGTCCATCCGATTTCCGTGATTCTCTTTGCAGTACCTAGGTACGTGAGGTGATGTACAGAAATATCGTTATTTATGTTAGGGATGTATTTATGTTTCGTTTTAGCCTAGAGTAGGTACTTGTATTTCACTTGACTTATTTGGCAATTTAGGATGAGGGCAGAGTGGGCGGGCATAGTCGGCTACACCTAATTAGGCCACGATTCTGATTCATTTCACTTGATCTTTCTAATTGGTATAATAAATTAAAATTATGACTGCTGTATGAATATCTATAACCCACCTTCGGGCGTTCCCTCTGATGAATTACTCAGCAATATGTTGTTGTTTTTCATCTGGATATAATATACCAATATTTTTCATCTGAATCCGATCTTCAAGTCACAGGTCAAACTAAAGATTGCCCCGGCACGTGCTTCAGTGAAATACACATGAAGTCCCCAACTGAATTTACCTTTAATAGCCCTTAGTAAATTGTTTATCAACTAGCAAGTCGCATGTGCCCTCCCCTCACCATCTTCGGAGAGGATTGCAATACGGTTTTCGGCACACTGAAGAAGGTGATTGCTTTTTCACAGCAGTTGACGGATGAAGTATTAGCGCTTAGGGCGATAGAGAGGAAGTAAACTAATAATATTTCAAGTGCCACCGTAGATTTGTTGAGTTGACTTTCGAGTGGCTCCAGTCGCTCGAGAGCACTCTGCTACTCAATCGGTTTATCTCACTATATTGCGTGACGTCCTCAACTGTGCGATCCCTCCAACTTTTCCCCCTGAATTGATCATTCAAAACCAATAGCCGTCAAATATCAATCAATATCGTTACTGGTATAAGTGTTGAATGCAACTGCGTTATTTACCTACGGGTTTGATTCAAATTGAATAATGAGTAGGGTTGCCATCCGTCTGTGTTTTCAATGCGTCTTAATGGGCAATGGGATTTTTTGTTATCGTTCATTTCAAAATAACCTACTTCTTTTGGTAATAGTGAATTTGAAAGGCAGCAGAAATCATGTTTTTCGAAAAAGCGAGGGGTCCTCATTGTTACCGGTCAGCGTCTTGATTAGTTTGTCGTCAGCAGTTGTCCGGACCAACAAAAGGTTAGCAATTCATTTTCGCCCGCCTGATCCCATCAATTTCGTTCTCATGTTCCATTTTATTTATTTATTTTATCTGATGGATAATCCGACCGACCCGCGAATCTAGAATCTAGTAACCAAATTCCAAAATTCAAGCTACTGGAATCGCCCAGTAGGTGCTGTGGAATAACTGTCCATATTTTGGTTTATTATTTTCAATAATGAACCATTGGAATCGAGCATGAAAAAAAAAATTCTTACCCCCCCTCAAAATTTGATGGTTTACGTTTCAAGGTATGTAGAATCCAAAACTGCAATAAAAATATTTCTGTCTGTCCGCCGTACGCCGTACGCCGTACACCGTACGCCGTACGCCGTACGCCGTACGCCGTACGCCGTACGGGCCACTTTTCTTAGTTACCATGAAAAAAAATTGATGAAATTCGGGTTATAGGTTCCGTTCGGCGTCTAGTTGGTCCTCGAAGCTCGACGTTACTGTGAGTCATCTCTAAGGGGTTCAAAATAGGGGTTGAAATTTTCAAAACGCCTATACCATTTTTTTTACGTAAATATTTTTACGGTTTTAAATAGTTCTTGAACTTGCGAGTTTTTTAAGACCATCCGGAGCATCGTACGTCCAGCCGTTCGTTCACAGTAAGGCCCCGAAGTTTGCACCGACAGGCATTTTCGACTCCAGTGTGAATGAAATTGTATACAATTCAAACCAAATCTCGTAACCAGAGACGCGCCCACAATAGGAATTTGTGAATACGGCCAATCATTGGTAGGGATCACCTGATTATATTGGCGGAGTATGAAGTCGAGTTGGATGTTCTGTGATATTATTTAATTTGAAAAATGATGGCTCTTTTGGAGTTTGTTGGTAGGTAGTGAAACTTGAACAAACGTTGTAAGTATTATTGATGGGTAAATTATTACTACGGTAAATCATTACTCAACGGTAAATTATTACACAACGGTTCATTATACCATCTACGTAGAAGGGGCTGGAGTTTGTTGGTAGGTACTTTTGCAACTTTTTTCACTCCTCATCAACAATTTCTTTTCAGAACTTCATTATGTGTGTTTCTTTTTGTTAGGTACTGTTTGTCATCGGCAGAATTATTTTAGCAACATTTAACTCGTGATTTAGGTAGGTACCTAGTAACGAGTACGGGGTTAGGTACTAACCTACGGAGGGTCTGCGATCTAAATAATTATGCATAGAATAGTACATATCATATTATATAGACGGGTTATCTATACATAGAGCTGTGATCTGTAACAGAAGGGTATTCTATACAAAATAATAAACCGTTGTGCAGGGATTTGCAGCGTTTTTCAATGGTCAGTTCAAAAATAATTCAAGTACCTATATGAATGAAATAAGCTCAAATAAACGTAATGAAATGAATTGGAGGCCACGTATGGATTGCGGGTGACTTCGTGGATCCTGCGGGTCTCCCTGATTTCGTCACACACAGAGGACCACCTACGGATTCAATTATAGAATGGTCTGTAAAGGGTCAGTAAAGGAGTTGCTTGCAGTTATTTCATTACGGGTCCCTCTTCAACACACCAAAATAAATTTTACCTACTCTAGCTCACTTCATCATGTTCCAAACGATGCATTGGATCTTATTAAATCCTATACTTCTGAACTGATCGATCACAGTTTTTGCCTCACATAATAACAGTGAATCGGATCTGGCTCTTTCCTGGCTGTACTTCAAGGATCAATCATGTGACCTTTTCTATCTATTCTTTTCATTAGCGATTTGGCATTTTTCTTCCAGCATTCTAAATGACACACATTTGCAGATAACTTCCTCAACTTCATAGGATGCCCTGCCTCGAATATTGAGAGAACTGTCAAATAAGTCAATTCAGAAACGACTAATGTATTGACCGGGTAAACGTAAAAAAAACGGTCTTATCTTAAATTTTATATCGTAATCTCTGCGTAACCATACGAATCCTGTTCCCGCCACTCCATTGCATTTTGCCTTCATCGCACTGGTCGATATAATTTAGCATTTGTTCTTGATTCTTGTGGCGGTGTGGCTGTTCTCGAGTTGTTTTTTTCTTCCGGTGGAGGGGTCGTTTAGGGAAGCCTAATCGATATCCCTTCTTAACCGGTGATAATCTCGCTGGTCTAGAAGTTGGACTCTTGAGGGTTCACCGTCACTCTCCTCACAATGACACATGGTATAGCAGAGCGAGGTTTGGTAGTACGCCCTGAGCAATTTATGGGCTTACTAGAAGGATAAGCCCAAAGGTTTCCCAGAAGGATTCCTTTACAGGCATCCTGTCCCTTTGATGATACATACATACATCTATTGGCTTCCCTACCCCCTTTTCGCCCTTTAGATTGTCAATATAATTAAAATATATTGAGCTCATTTGAAGGGAGTAATGCCGTGCTCCAGTTTACAAGTCCCAGTAGTTGTTCCATCCTAACAACGGAGGTTGATCACCTAGAGGTTGCCCAGATGAGCAAAATTCACTGGACAACAACCTCTGACAACATTTTTTCTCCGCCAATAACCGTATGTAGGAGCTTTGCTCTCCACCAGTAAATGTTACTGAGGTACGTAGTACCATTACGATGGATGTTAGTCACCTTGAAGTTGTTCATATGTCCTTTCCTGAACAGAACTTCATACTAATTTTAACCCCCCTTTTCCCTCTCATACTTCTGCTACCGAGAAGTATGTCAAGTGGAGAGGAGTGTGACGATCCGGCTGTTCTCGAGTTGCTTTTCCTTCCAGTGCAGACGGGGTCGTTTGGGAAGCCTAATCGATATCCCATCTTAACCGGTGGTAATCTCGCTGGTATAGGAGGGAGGGAGGGTGGACTCTCGAGGGTCCACCGTCACTCTCCTCACTCTGCCACATTCTTCACTTTATTAATTTAGGCCTTTTATTATTAGAATTTTTAGGAGAGAAACAAAAATAAATAAGCACTTACATAAGCCCAAAATTGTTAGTGCATACGTTTTCTTAGGACTTTCCGATTTTTCTAAGTTTTAGAGCATTCTGTATCGAAGATTTTACTACATATATGTGTGTGCTGTTCCATACGGTGTCTGACCCTTGGTACAAGATAAACAATTCAAATTCTGCCAAAGTTAGTAATAGCAAATGCAAAATGAGTTCGATGATGAGCAATTCAAATAATAATTTGAATAATTTGTCAAATTTGAGTTTGGAAAATTCAAGAGAAGTAGGTAGAAGTCGCGCATACTGAGTTGACCTCCACTGCGATAGTCGAGCTCGAGACAGACTGAAGACAGCAATACCTCCTCCAATCCTCACCACCAGCACCTTTCGTCATTTTCATTCAAGCTGAGGCCGAATCTTAGTGTTACCCCTACTTTACTTCGAAAATCCGTTCATATGCTTTATGCCTGGAACTTTTGTATACTTACCTTGTTTATTTTTCTCGCATTTATTTGTTATGAATTGTCTGTATCCGACGTATTAAACCCATTCGAAAGAAGCTAAATCAAGGAGAAAGTTATCGGGATTGATGAACTGCTATTTGTTATCTCATGCTAGTGATATCATCTGAACTTCAGGCTTATTCGTGCCGGTAGAGTACGTCCTAGATGTGTGAGCCCGAAAATCTCACACAAACGAAATGAAAAGGTAAGAATGAAAATGAATGCCTTTTCCATGCAACTCTTTATTATTCATACGGTATTCCATTGTTGTGGTTGTACGAACTTCCAAATCATTAGGTATGAAGTGAACAGACGAAACCATGTAGAACCAAAATGATAACATGAGTATGATTCATGCCTTAATAACCAAAATGCCTAATTACCACCTAAACTGTTTTGTGCATTTGTAAGAAGAAAGAATTTTCATCTATTTCATTGATAAAAGAATCGATGCTTCATCTGATACAGGAAGTTATAGGATTTTAATGTTTTGTTTTTTCTTCTTTAAAAGTAAATACACTTTTATAATATTAAAAGATAAGGTATTATTTAACGTGGCATCATTCAACACCAGCCTCATTATTCAGCTCCGCCCCTTTAATTAGGGAGGGAGCTATTTGTTAAAATTTTAAATAAACTATGATCCTCATAACGCCTTAGTATGTATCATAGCCCGTTTGGGCATGTTTTACATATCACACAACCTTGTTTTAAGTATGAATATACAGCCGAATAATATAACATCCCAACATAACTCTTGAAGAAAGAAGAAGCTATGTACATCGTAACTAAAAACAATTATCAACGGTTCATTACATGATGAACGAAACAAATTTTGATAAATCTAGTTTACAGCCAAAAGTAACGACGCGGTTTTCAAAACGCATCAATAAATAGATAAATAAACCTATAATAGCATAGCGGTCGAACTTTTTTTCTTCTTAAACATATGTATTTATGCACATATCGTACCAGGCCTAAATACTACGAGCGAGAACGAAAGACTTGAAGCGGGGAACGGGGAGGGGATTTGTTCTGTGCCAATACAAGCGAAGTAAAAGGTCAAACGGGCGAACTTGAAATCTTTAAATAATTTCACAGTCACATTCAAAAATAGGACAGAGCAATATCAAAATCTACAGCAACTGGATAGGAAGCAATGTGAAATCCGCAGGGAGATTCTCAATCAGTCTTGAGCTGCGTTGTCTTCGGCCAGCTGTCGTAAACAGCGTCCCAATACTTCAATTCATCTACTCAATTACTTTATTTAAATGGCGTGGGTGTCACTCGTGTCACTTTAATTTATTTGGGGGTTTACAAAATCCTTCCAATTATCCCTGAAATTTTGATTGAACCCACAATTTTCGGTTGCCTATCAGAAGTTTGTTGTCTGACATGAGCGGAGCCTCATTGTTTACAATTCCAAGGAAATAAAATTGACGAAATGCAACACCAGTAAATAGTACCTAGGAGAAGGAATGAGTGAATATTATATAAGTAATGCCCATGCTGTAATTTTCTATCAATTCTCATAACTCTCCTTTCGTTCAACTATTTTCGTATCTGTATTGTGCAACCAAAGTCACGGACTCGGGATTTTGATAAGAAGGGATGATAATTCCTGTTGGATTGGTTCCGAAACTTTTCGAACATGAATTTTTGAAACATTTTTCGTGCATTCTGAATCGTATGTATGAAATGGTAGGTACAAAAAAATGGTGAACAAAGCAGAAAAATATAGTTTCAATACCTAATAAAAAAACCAGTGCACGTAAAAATCGGGGTCAGTTTGATTTTTTGATGGTGAAAAATTGCAGAAATTTAATAGGTTCAGAATATGATCAATTCAATTTAGATTGTGTTCAATTTGGGTTGTCCGCCCGTTGTGGACGCCGTTTTTCCACAAAAAAATCACTGAAATTTTAAAAATTTGTCGTTGGGCCCGATTTGGGTCAAGGCTGATTCTACCAGTATTTTTCTATTTTGCCTACAATCAGCTTAGAGATGGATAATAAGGGTCAAAATATTCAAAAATTTGTAGCTCGAAAACTACCGATCAAATCAAGTTGAGACATGATCGCACTTGAGCGAAGGTATAAGAAAGAATTTTGTAACAATCAAGTAAATGCGCGTTGCGAGGATTTCACGTTGTCCATGCACAGACGGTTTTATTGATGGGATATTCATGAAATACACATGGGACTAATAATAGGGCTTATCCCACACCTACTCTCTAAATTTAACTGAAACCTAAACATGTGCTAAAATAATTTTAGACATACTTTGTTCACGAAGGGTTGAAGCGCGCAACGCAAATAAATATTGAGAAATTGTGCAAAAACGGTTTTTTTCCCTGCGAAACTTGATGAAAACTGGGGACTGCGATGCAAAGGCTATTCAATGGCTCTTTCCGCTGATAGTAAGCCTGAAAACAGTCAAGCCAATAGACTAGATTGGCCGTTTTAGAATCGCGATCTTTTTTTTTTTTTTTTGGTTTTCAAAACTGCGGATTGGACAATACAGCGAATCTCCCCTCGGAGCAGCTTAGGGCCTACACATGGGAAACACACGGACTTCTACTTCCAACGATATGATTCTTGATGAAGGAGCTGAATATCAACCATTTCGATCGAAATATGAGATCAAGGGACAATTTTTCAAGGATTTTCCTTTCGATAGGGTGAATTACACACCTACAGGTACTTACAATGGGTTAACACTTAAGGTACAAGGTTTGCTGACGAATAGAACAATAGGAAACAATTTTGTCAACATATTACATTATACTCTTACACATATTTAATTCAATATAAGTAGGTACTTTCTCTCCTTTGGTGTACAATAACAACTATGACAGCGTCAACAAGGGTTGCTTGGATGTTAAATTCAGATATGCCCCGTTTTCACGCACCATATACGACAATACAAATCTTGGGTGAGACCCTTTTTCATATTTTTGAGGTTTACGACGATTATTTCCACATACCTAATTATAAAATAACTTGATAAAAATTATGCTCATCAAGTTAATATCAAATATATTTTATCACCATTATTAACGTTAAAAAACGGTAACAAATACAGTTTTTACTCTGCTGTTTCTGAAAAACCCTATTAGCGGCATTTTATAAAATGTTGAATATATGTACAAAAGCTTTAACTCGACCAATCAATGGGAAAGAAAGAAAATGAGATCACATCATTTCATAGATAGCTAAAAAGACAGAATGCTGTAACCTGCAGATTTTTAAAATGATTCCACATAAAGATTTTCATACACATAAATGTATAAGCCACCAACAGGAAGAAACGAGAATTCAAAACTTGCAACAATTCGCCCACATAAATGCACAGCTCAATATCCAGTATGTGCCATCGGTTCGAATCGTGTTTATCGTGAGAGAGAAAATTCAATAAATGTAGTGTATCATCTCTATTGTAAATACCACTTAATTTTTAATCTACTACGAATCTCAATTTAGGATATGCTATAAGTATGAAATATCCACAATTTAATTCTTTCAAGGATATCTACGCAATAAATACAATAATCAAAAGCTGTTAGACACATCTAAATGGTTCGCTTAGTAGGTATTTATATTCTTTGAACAACATAATTTTTAAAATCTATTTTATATATTATATTCCTTTGTCAACAGTCTCTATGCAAATACTAGAAACACCCATGAACATGTAATAGTTTACTTTTCTTTTTTTAAAGCCTAACATTATACTAATACGAAATTGGACCTCCCTACACAGTGTGGGAACTCGAGACAGAAGATCATTACTTCATCACCGTTGTGACATCACCATAACGATCGTTGACTTCCAAATATGTAGAAAACTGGTAGATCGAATGAACCAAAATTCATCAGTTCCTTCATGTGGTGGAATCGCAATGGGAAATTAATTTATAATTTTAAAATGTCACTGATAAGTAACAATGAAAACGCGAGCTTCTTTCGTTGTATTAGTATTGAGGGGTTGTAGGAGGTCTGCACATGCCACTTACCCGTTGCGAGAACCATAAAAACCGGTGCGCACGAAACTTGAAAAAATCGTTCGATTATCAGATAGATGCAATCTATCATTCATCCTGAAACACACTTTTTGGGAGCAGAAGGTCACCAAGACTATTCGGAAAGCGGCCATTCTTTTTAAGGTACAAAACACTTTTAATTGCCGTAATCAACATATTCTCACCGAAGATCAAGATAAACTATTACATCACGAATCGAATCATCGAATTGGTACCAACAAAACATATTTAAAAAAAAACAGAAAAAAAACCTCGAGTGCGAATTTTAATAACTTTATTATGTCAGGGGAACTCAATTTATCATACCTAGTTGAATAGGATTCGTATTTACAATGTTGGATCCTTATATGTTAGATACCGCATGAGTTTCTATCAGCTGGTTGAAAGCAAGCGGAATAAAAAGCTTAGTTTAAAGTTATATTTATTAAAATGAGCTTAGTTGATAATTTGGGCCCAGATCAATTGGAATATCGAACTTTTAAATTATAGTATCTAATGTACCTAAGATGAATAAAAAAATTATTGCCGAATGGAAGACAATACGAAACAATGATGCTGGAAGATATCCAATTAATTAATTTGTCTTATATCAAGAATATCGTAAGCTGATGAGAATCGCTTAGTTTTGTGATATACCGCTTCAAGGGAAATCATGGTCCAATTTCGTTAGTCGTTTCATAATAAATTCTATTTTGTTGTTGGTTACATTTTTAGATAATATCATACCTGTTTTCAAGAGCTACACCAACATCGGATACACATAACAGATCTGACATGATCTGATCTTATTATGACTTGATTTTGTCCAGTTTGAGTTATCTATACTGAATACGAAAATCGCGTCGATTTCACCATTAGGGAGATAGATAGTACACCCAGGGAGGGTTTCAGCCGTAAAGCTGCCCGTGTGCAAATAACATCCGTCTCCAAACAATAAATCACGTGGTAACCATCAAAAATCCATAACCTAATTTAACGTAGCATTCTGCACCTATGAAACAGTCATAAAAGTCAAGTCGAAAAATTCGTTAGTTAACCTGTTTAAACGTCTTCAGCGACTAGGGTGGGGGATGCTGCGGTCGTGTGTCCGTTGAGTTTTATCTCATTAACTGAATGAGAGCGATTGTGGTTGGGCTGGCTGGTTATTGGGGCCAGGTTCGCTGAATGTGAGCGCGTATGTCCGTTTCCTTTACCGCTCGACTCCCTTAGTGCCATCTGGTATGCGACTTCGAAGGCTTGTCCGAGGGTGAGAATGATTTCCGTGGCTTGATCCTGTCATAAACACAAAAGTATTTGATCTTGAGTAAGTTCACTGTTTTGAGGCAGCGGGTTGGTTGTGTGGCAGGATCTTGGTAACGGAGTGAAGGGGTCCCGATCTATCGTTCAATACAGATACATTTTTTGCGCTTCAGAATGAAATTGGGTGTAACTGGACGAATACTAGATCGCTAAGGGATTACTTGACAGACAGAAATTTTGGGGTGGGATTATGAGGAGATGGATTGGAGTCCATTGGTTTTTCTGGTATATGTGGGGAAGGTCAAAGAATATGATAGTCACGGTGCTGTTTGCCAATGATAGAGTGGTAATTGAAGACTTGGAAACAGCTAATCCATTCTTCAGCAAGATTATGGAGTGTCCAGAGCCATGCATGACTTATGATTAATCTTGAATGTCAAGAAAATCATGGTCATAAGCTACCAACTCCCCAAAGAGAAGCGTGATCGTGGCTCACCACTACAAAAGCTTATGTATGAAGTTTTGGGCTACAATGGGTGCAAATGGTGGTCAAATCTGGGTGGTATTACCTAGGTCTGGTGATAAAAAGAAATCTAGGCCAGGGACTTAAACTAGGTGGCTGCTAATTTAAGTAGGGGGAATGTGCAAAGGGGTGGCTCAACCAACAATGATCGGTTGACTAACACTACATTTACCTACGAAAGTGTTAGTTCCGCTGGGTTTTAGTAGAAGTACAGTTACCATACCCTCAGGAGGAGTCCGTCGTCCTGCGATTCTGTCGAATGCCTGATGTCCTTACATCGGAAGCGCTCTCTTCCACTACTAGACTTGCAAGTGATCGCAGACTCCTCCGGACTAATAGTAGTCAGATTAACTACCTACATTCCATACCCTCATCCGCTCCTATTTGAGCTACGTGGTTGGGGTCTAGGTTGTTGAGCCTGCATAAGCTCTGGAAATTCTCGTGATAATTCGAAACAATCGCTAGGTTCCTTGAAGAATTCCTGTAAGAGTGTCTGGTAATTTGAGGTTTTGTCGACGAGACCCACCATCCACTTCCAGCATTCTACAAGGAAGAATGCCCTGGGAGTGCCCTCAGAGTACACAGAACGGAGAGCACATACCATTTTCTGTTCTGATGGGTCCCCATATAGATAAGCAGTAGGTATATGGGTAACAAATTCAGCTAGGAAGATACCGAAACGGCTTGTGTGGCATGAAGCCAATAGCATCCCTGGACATTTAGCAGGAAACTTTACTTGGGATTCAACCAAAGAACAAAATAATAGTCCTGAAAATATGGTAATCGCTGGATCATGCTGGAGCTGACTTGTGGACGTGTCCAGTAATTGTTTACGGCCCACCCAAAATAAAAACCTGACTACGCCGTAGGGCGGGATGGATGGGATGGGAACCCATGGAGAAACCAAACACATGAAAACGTCAAATGCTGCAATTTTTTAGCTTAAGGGTTCTCCAGTAATAACAAACGAGCTCGACTCCAATCGCAATCTCGATCAGACTGGACTTTTGTATGTATAACTACTATGCGGGCACCGACCGCTACCTGCCGCCTCGTCGAGTGGCTGCAATCGTCTGCAACCACTACATGTTACACCGAAGAACACATAAAAACGTTCATGTGTTCAGTGACTTACATCAATACGACTTTTTAACAGAACAAAAAACATTCCATTATGTGATAAAACTCTGTCCTCTTCTTCTACGTTTTAAATTCCTGCAGATTTTAATCAACTCACTGTTAATTGTAACATTATGTACGATACTTACCAAATTTTGAACCGAAAAAACGTGGCAATAATGAGATTTTGATGTGTGGTCCTTAGTTATATACGCAAAATACGTAAGGTCATCAGCATCCTGACAGGCGCAATGAATATTCCTGATTTCGTGCTCACATACAAGCTCCTGAAAACACAAATATATATGAAATATCACCTATCTCTAATACTAAGATGGGTTGAATCATTGAATGTTTGTATGCGTTTAGAAAAGAAACAAACCCTCGTATCGCCGCTCAAAAATTTGACGCCTCTGTATGATATGGCCAGGTATATATCCCTCGGTGAATTTTGCTCGCTTTGGGGTTTTTTGAGGCGCTGAATCGACTTCTTAGTGCTTTCGTTACCCTGCATTTCATGGACGACTGTTGAACCGAGGTACTGGAAGAAAAATCCAATTTTGTTGATTATTACCTAGTGGAAAAGACACTATTGATCGGAAATGCTGTCAACCCACTCTGCTGGCTTGTACTCGTAGTATATTAACTTACATTCAGATCAAGGTTCAGGCTGGGAAAAGTAACGAAAGGGTTTCATCAATAAATTACGATGGAAGCACAGCCAGTATGTATTATTCTTTATGCAATGACGTTTCCACCTATATCGGCGAGGTCCTAACATGTTCCATAAAATAAAATAAATGAATAAAAAGCGTAACCGACTTTTAAAAAGCTGTAAAAACTAAAAAGTAAAGAATAGTTTTTATGCTGAACAAAATGTAACCAAGGGATACAATATGAAGGCTGTGTGTGGGGCTTGTAGTTAAAACTCAGCGCCGACTTCAAAACATTTTTTTTTGTATTGGCGTTGAATAAATTATGTAGGTACGTTTGTTCAGCATAACTACCATTCTTTACTTTTTAGTTTTATACAGCTTTCTTGAAGTCGATTTTGTTTTTTGTTAATTTTTACTTTTTTATTCTTTGCTTTATAGTGCGATATATTTAGTAATATACCTCATGTTATCAAGTACTGATACCATCATTACAGGGGCATCCACAGTCTTTGGCAGACTATTTTCTGACGTCACATCGTGCAATTTTTGTCAAAAAACTAGAAATCAAGAGTATACCTGGCCTAGTATAGGCCCGGTATTACTTTTTTTTTACTAGAAAATTAGTACGGGAAAAAACAGAAAACTAGTAAGAGAAAAACAGAAAACTGGTGTGGGAAAAAACAGAAACAGGTCGAATTAAGAACCTCTTCCTTTTTTTTTGAAGCCGGCTAAAAAGATAATAAAATACTGTCAGAATCAGTTCCAGGAACAAACACTGATAAGTATTAACGCTACTCAACAATAACTAGGCTTAACTAGGTAACTAACTCCTGTGATGTAGGTAGTTCTTATGACAGAGTTTTCATAGAAGTACACAATGAGAGTTAGCTACCTAGTTAACCTGATTGCTGAGTAGTGATGGAGGTCGAAACGTCGTTGCAATAGAGAATAATACCTACCGGCTATGCTGTCCATCGTAATGATGAAAACCCTACCGTAATTAGAGTACAAAACCAGCCATAGAGAAAGAACTTCTAATAACCTTGTAGTTAAAAGTAACGATGTCAGTTAGAGTTCTATTCATCAAACTTCGTTGATAAGTTTTTTTTTTTTCAGAAAGCATACTAACGGGGATCAAGCATAACTAGGTTAAATTTGGTAGGTAGGTGGGTGAGATGCCTGCCAAAATCAAAACGTTTCGTGTTTAGCGGTAATAACAAAAACTATGATTACTCTGGCATGGTAGGTAAGGTGTCCAGAGAGCAGAGCGTGTGGTCTATGGCGCCAGGTGGCAGTGAGCGTGGGAGGAACTCCAACCAAAAGGGACGAAGGATCGCGGATTTCGAGATCTGGTGCTGGGGGACCACCTGGAGGGGGCGGTGGTGGAGGTGCTGGACGATTCTTCTTGTGGCTGTGCCTCAGCGTACCAGTCCCAGAGGGTTGTGGCGCCACTTTGGTTTCCAGTTCCTGTATCGAGCTCTTCTGTGGATCAAACTTTACATCAGCAATTACGCATTTCTAAATAAATCATCTCTTAGTATACTATGTGTTGGCCATTACCAAATGGGAAAGCTCTTGGTTGATATCCTGGATGGTGGGCTGGGACCCATTGTCTGGTAGGGAAGCCATCATTCTATGCCTGTGTCCAGGCTTGTTGATTTCCAAAACGGCTGTCAGCTCTACCTCCCAGATATTTTTTACTCTCTCCATTTCCGTATAGAGGTGCTTTCTGAACGTATCAGCGTAGCAGCTCAAATCCAACATTTGCAGCCACTCATCCACACTTGCCGGCTCGTCCCCACTTTCCTTCGTCTCATTGTTATTATTATTGTTATTGTTGTTATTGTTGTTGTTGTTAGTAATGGGCGCGCGGACGTCTTTGATTTTGCTGGGAAGATCTTTTATGCTTTCCAAAATCTTTGTACGGTCTTCATCGTTGCTGACGCACATTTCCTTCAAATCTGCTTCATTGAGTACACCATTCTGTAGAACATCATTCATAGTTCAAGCGTGAATATACAGTGTAATAACTTAATGGAAGGTACGGAATAGAATATACTTCATCAACCAATAATTTTCTTACCAAGAACTCAAGATTGTCGTAGCCGAAATTGATGAATGTTTGTTCGTATTGTGGAAGGTTGATAGATGCGAGCCACTTCCCTATTGGGGATGCTAACGGATCCACATTGCTCGTATCGCCAAGATTCAAAAGTCCTGCAATCCACTGATTATTGACTTTTTCCATAACAAAATGAAACATAATTAAAGTGAAAGCAGTTTCTGGTTGGGTGGAGTCTATTTATATGAAGAAGATTACAAAAAATACATATTTGAATGGACAAGTCAAGCAATTTGACTGTCATACAAAACTATGGAGCAGACCAGAGGCCTAAAGTGTGGAATATTTGGAGTAACTGTGTTCATGGCTGGTTCTACTTACCAAGTCTGGCTTGGAACTCCTTTTCAAGCTCGCTCACGAACACGGATTCACGAACCAGTCCCGTGCCAAAAGACGCCATGATCTCGGAGATCTTAGCCCATTCCTCCTGCTCGTCGAAGGGGCTGAGGACTCCACCAGCGCTCTTGCTGGAGGCATCCGATGTGCATTTTGCTTCCTCGTTCCCCGTCTCGTCGCCTCCGCTCGGTGCCGGGCATGTCACGATCATGTTAGCGTGTTCGTATACGTTCCTCAGCTTCCGAAGCGTCTTGGGTCGTTCGGCCCTCGTTTCGATGGAAGTCGAACCTTTGAAGAGACCTGATAGAACCATAATCGACCTTGTTTAGTAGAGGATTCAGTGAAGTGAACCATCAAAATATTCTCAATATTGTGTTTAAGTGTGAATGGTGTGTGGTTTATTGTGTCGCTAGATATATAGGTAATCAATTCGTCACACATTAATACTTCTAATATTTTTTTAAAAATACATGTAGGTATCATTAGTTATTTTGGCGTTATTTATGAGAAAACATTTTGGACTACGAATAAAAAATAAGATTCGTGTTGTATAATGACTCGTTCAAGTATGATTGAGATCATAGTATTATCGTTAGTGTACCTAAATATCGAAATTATAGTGCACCTAACTTTCCAATTCAATCTCAAATTATATTATATATTACTTGCCGCAATTTCTAGGCGACGAATACTTATTACGCATATCTTTCAACGAGAAATTCTAAATAACTTCAAGCACCTGTGGAAGGCGAAACTCTTCCTCCCCCTTTCCTTTCCTTTCATAACCATTCATCACTCCAGTCACTGAACTGATTGGTTTGTGAAGCGTTGTTAGGTTTTACACCCTTCTCCGTCTAGTATCGAGCGTCTCTTACTTCTCAAAAAAATCTCTTGTACCTTGTTGATTCGTTTGAACTTTACTCGAAACAACGTCATAACAATAATTGTTGCCGAAATTCGAAATATACAGGGCGTCTCATCTAATACCCCCCCCCCCCCCCCCACCGCTAATTTTGTAAATCCATGTAAGAATCCGAAAATAGAATACAAAAATTTCTGTCCGTCTGCCGTACGCCGTACTTCGCACTTTCATTAGTTACCATGAACCAAAATTAGTGAAATTCGGTCTGTAGGTCCCGTTTGGCGTCTAGTTGGTCCGCGAAGCTCGGCGTTACTGTCAGTCATCTCTAAGGGGTGAAAAATAGGGGTTGAAATTTCCCGAGCGCAGTAGCTCGAAAACTTTCAATGGAAGAGTGTGGTTTTCTTACGTTATTAAATTGATCTCGAATTTGAGAATTTTCTAGACCACCCGGAGCATTGTACGTCCAGCCGTTCGTTTGCATCGAAAAGCTTCGTCAACATAATCGTGAATGAAACGGTACAAATCCGGCCAAGGTATCATTGCTAGGAAACACTTGATTATAATCACGCATGGCTGTATGAATTCGAGTTGGTTGTTCCATGATGTTATTTCATTTTAGATTGATGGATTTTATTGATAGGTACTTTTGGAACTTGAAAAAACGTTATCTTCAGGTATAACAGCAAATAATTCATGGTTGAATGGTTGAATCCTGCGCATTTTTACGAAACGGTAATTCCCGGGCCGGCTCCACCACTCGATTTAGGGCTTTACTGGGGGGGCAGGTCGAGGGTAGGTACTGACCACAGAAAGCAGTGATCTACGCCGTTGTGTAATAATTTGCAGCGTTTTTTACCGTAGAATTCGAATAAGACATTTTTGCGCACGTGCGCAGGCGCAAAACTGCACAATGCACAATTTTTTTATTGCAGATTTGAATTATACGTAAAATTTCATGAAAAAAAGACTGTCACTCGAATTTGTGAGTGCGCTCAAAATGTTGGCTAAACGCAAAAATCGTGATTTGTGGGTGCAGTAATCTACCTAGGTGTGATGCATGTTTTTAATGTGGTTTTTTTACGATGAATAACGTGATGATTTCCACTTTTTGATTTGCGCAGTGCGGGTGTCTCGGCTAATGTCCCCCCTCCCCCTCTCATGACCATCCTAATTTTGTAGTAAGCCATTTTCAATCCACCTGAAATCCGAAGATTGACAAGACCGCGACACATCAGAGACATACTGACGCAGTGATGACCAACATTGAGCCGAAATTGATTTTCTAGATGTAGATTCACCTATTGTGATGTATGAATGACCGCTTGTATTAGGTATCCAATAAGGAACACCCGCGGTTGCGGTGTGTTTTGTAAAAAACTCTCAACCAATAAATACAAAAAAAAACATTTTAGAGAGCACTTTCAGATGATAATTAGGTACACCTAATTTTTTGAGTAAATTTAGAATTATGGCATGCCTAGAAATTCCCAAACCGAAAAAATATGGGTTCTGAAGGGCCGAATCTAAAAATGGAGAACGTGGCGGCAAACATCCATCGATGAGTGTTCAAAAGAAAAGAAGTGCAGCGGCATCATGTTCTGTTCAGCTCTCTTGGACAGCGTGAAGGAAATAGTTAACATGAGTGCTGGTGGTCAACCCCCCATGTAAATGGGCCGTTTCCACAGATCGACAAATCACCGCGGAGCCAGTGACGACAAATTTATGGCTCCAAATGATGTCTTTGTGGAGATGAAGAGGGGAAAGCGCATTGTCGCCAGTCACGCAAAACGTAGGACCTAACGTGCGTGCAGCGAGATGACCGCACTGGAGGCATCGGCCGAGGAAATGGTCACGAGTGAAGCCGGAAATTCGCGGACCTCGCCGACACCCTCCTATCCTTCCTACCCCAATGGATTTCTGACAATAAAGCACTCAGATAGTAAGAGTATCTGCTTCTACATCCAATCCCAACTTTATGACATCCATTTCTGCCTACTGGCTTTTATCGATCGTTACTTTGTTCGCCAAGGTACGAGTATAAAGCATCCCACTACAACACCATGCGTAAACACTAATAAGTGCACACTCAATCGTTTTTACTAACAATCTCGAGAGTAAATTTTTAAAAACCAATAAGCCATTTTTTTCGAATATCATTTGCCTGTGAGAATGGGAGGTCGAACTATGTTGCGGGTATCTATCTCGGTTTGGAGGTGACACTGAACCCCTTCATAAGAAACACTTTCATCAACTAGTTTTCAAAACGGCCATGGTAACAGCATTAGGAAGTACTTTCGCAGCCCAAGTCGGATTTCTGCGTTCCAAATGCAAGTATAATGCAATATACAAGCTCCCTCATGATTACAGCAAAATAGATCAAAAATTTATTATTTCTGAGGTCATGTGGAAAGCAACGGAGGCATCCTTTTGGACATTTAAAAAAGCCTTTGACTTCGTAAACAACTTCTAAAATTACTCTCTAACTACGTACTACCTAGAAAGCGGAATCACGCAAGGTGTGATGAGTGATTCCAAGCGCATAACTTATTGTGTATCACAGGGCAGGGGTTTTGACCTGGTACTGTCTCAAGTTAATATTAACCAGAGAACTGTGAAGCTCACACAGATGGTGACATAAACACCTTTGCTGTGACACTGCATTCATTTTTCTTGGTGTTCCCAATTTAGAACGGTAGATAAGTTTATGATTTAGCCAGACCTGTTTGGCGTTCTTGAGCTTACATGATTTATATTCACTTTTTCAGTTGAAAGATCGAAGGGTGCAATATAAAGACGGACTGGCAATGTCCAGCTGGCTGTCGGAAAATGGAGTAGTCTAAACCTGGCGTTTCCGTTTTTCAAGTAGGAAAGTCCCAAAAATAGCTTACAGTAAACATTAACAAATACTCATAACTGGTTATACTACTACGCGTAAGCTCACAATTAGCACGTCAAATTTAGAACTTCTACAACTTATAGCTGAAGCAGCAGTCTAAGAACTTTTGAAGCTCCTCGAGTAATTCCCAGCTACAGCGGCTCCGCAGGGAGGGAGTTGGCATTACATCGATCCTCTACTGTTTAACGAATGTGGTACATTATGGGATACACCCATAACCCATAAGAAGTACCCATTGTGTATGTTCTCCCTACATTTATGGTAATGATCCTATTGTATCCTTTAGCAAAAATACACAGCTTTTGGGTACGTGCTCTACTCATACATCATGTATTTATGTGCCTACTTGACACGATAGAAAGATGATGGGTAGATGATGGATATACGTGTTTACACTTGTAACGTTTGAAAAAATGATCTTGGTAGCATTCTTACGAATAGTATAAGTAGTAGTATGAGTGATCCGGTTGGAAAACGAGGAAATCAAATCGTACCACTGAGTGGACGTAATTTCATTTCTACTAATTTGCTAGTTACGTTTGTTTGTTGTGATCCACCATTTCTGTCCCTTCTCACTCATTTCCGTTCCTCCTCTTTCTAAACTGTTGCGTAGGAACCGTTGTATTAATTTACAGCAATAGTACTATGGTGTTCCCCTGGATCGCACGTTTGAAATTCGGCGCAACTGAGGAAGTGCTTTGAGAGGGGATGGCGAGGTTCAGTGAACCCTGCTGCAGGGGGAAGAGGAAGGGCTACCACGGCGGAGCAATTCTACTCTCTCGCCGTCTGACAGGATACAGCCAGCGGCAATCAATCCCAATAAGTCGGTTTCCCTGGTGACTTTCCATTTTGAACATTTTACTTGCAGTCCTCCACCACTCGTTGAAGATTCTTTACCCCAGAGACAACCTTCAAAGTTGTCCTCCTTGAAGGAGACAACTGACAGACTATTCAGAAACTCGACGTTCTCTCCTGTTCAACTTAGGATCGTACCGAAGTTTGGAGGGGATCCACGATGTGTCACACTCTCTAGCAAAATCATCTTAGAAATTGCGTCTTTTTCTCAACATTTCATTCCACCAGGTGAGTGGCACTCTGTTTTTAGAAACTTGCATGATAAATTCAGAGGCGCTAGTTTTTCTCTGAATTGCAAATTGCGCCATCTGTCCAAAACCTTCAACCATAGCTCTAGGATGACAAGGCGCGCACTAGGAAATTTGTGCTAATTGCTGTGATCTTGGGGAGCATCACAATATATTGTTGAGTTCCTCACCACCCGTCAGTCTGGACGTGATGTTCACTGGTGACGGAAAAGTGCATTTTTTTCGTCAGTTTAGATTGGGAATGAAGGCCAGTGGAACGCTGAGCTCCATTTTCGTCGTATTCTCCTATAAATCATCATAAATCGTACTAAAATGGGCTTTTCAAGGTATTAGAACCATTGACATCTTGAATCTTTAAGAAAGTAAACAAAAATAATATGGAAAGATATCACAATAAAATCTGGAAATGACAACGCGCCCCACTCGAATCGTTTCAACGAGTAAAATGCAATTTTTATGTGAAGAATCATAGTATCGGAGTTGTCCTGCAGCTTTTACTCTTGTCGCTTGAATGTTGCTTTGAATAACTATTTTGGTTTAATATTCTGTGAATAATACACCTATGTATTCGTTCAGAAACCAATTTTTATACCAGCCCCGCAAAATTTTTTTCTTTTACGTTTCAAGGTGCATAGATTCAGAAAATGCAGTGTCCGTCTGCCGTACGCCGTATCATGCAACCGGCTTCATTTTCGGTAAAAAAAAATCGTTCTTTCGCACATACCCTCCATTTGGGCCCTAGTTGTGCCCCGAAACTTTGCAGCCCAATCGGAATATACTCAGGGGTGTTATAAGTGTAAACAGGGTATACATATTTGTATTTTTGTGTTTTATTAACATGTTTTGAGGCCCTGTTTTTTAGGGCGAGAAGACCGAATATGAAGTCGGTTTTTACTAAAGAGTGGGGAAATTGAGGATCTAACGAAGTTTCAGACTTAAATTTACGTCCAATTTAGGTCTAAAATCATCGTTCTTCCGCACACAGTTTGAGGCCCCATTTGGGAACAAATTTGGGTTCTAGTTGTCTACAAAGCTCCGCAGCCCTATCAGAATACACCCATGGGTGTTATGGGAGAAAAATCGATGAAAAATAGGGGTTCTCGAGGGATTTTTGAGGTATTAGTGAACATGAGCTTCTGATGTATCGTTTTCCCTGCTCTTTAGGGCGCGAATACCGAATATAAAGTTGAATTTGACCAAAGAGTGAAGAATTGAGGTTGTAACGAAGGTTCAGCTCCCAAATTTCATTTTTTATGAGTCAAAAACCTGGGACATGATCTGAAATCACCATAAATTTGTATAATACCACTAGAAGTAGGATTAGCAGTGAATCAAGACAATTAAATGGTACTATCAATGTTCAAAGATAATCTGTAAAAAAAAAAAGGAGCAGATGTCGTGTTTTGGGGGGCCAAAATTGGTGGAAACCCTAAAAAATAGCCATTTCAATAATTGCGCATGAAAGAAGCAATGAATGAACAGCCAACATTTCTGTACGTATGTCCCGTAGAATCCCATGACAAGGACTTTGCAGCGTTTTTTACTTGAAGAATTAAACCTGGTTATGATAATGTTCTAGTTTCTAATTTATTATAACATGTGTCATGGTATTCTTAAAATATACCACTCCAAATATTGTGCATATAAGATTGTTACCAATAAAGACGTGGAGAAGGCGATTTGCGTATGCAAGGGGCACAGCCAGGTATCTCTCCCTCCAACGATCCCTAACCGGCTTTCAACGGCCGTCGGGAAGACAGGGGGAGGTTAGAGGCGCCTTTATAAGGTGCCCGGCTTGCCTAGCTCGCCGTTCTCTCTCGAACCAGAGCCTTCTCACTCCCTCTATCTCTCACCTTACCTCACACCTCTTTCAACTCACCCTTCTCCTCAACCTTACATATCTAACGTTGCTTTAAACATTTCTGGATATTCCTTTCCGAAAAGATCCCAAAGTGGTGATAAACCTTTCTGGATATTCCTTTCTGAAAAGGCCAACGTGGTGATAACCCTTTCTGGGCACCTCCGAAGATATTCCAACGTGGTGATAAACTTTCTGGGCACTTCCTCTAATATCCGATGTGGTGATAAACCTTTCTGGATATTAGCTCACCCAGCACCCGACATCTCCTTCTCAAACCTCACCTCACGACACCTACCTCAAACTCCCAATCACCACAACATGGTTACAGAATCGTGTCAACACAAGTGCTGGGGATCATACCGAGTTCAGTCAATAATTGCTACTGGGAAACTTAGCGTGTAGGTCGCCTGCACCTAATCATACAGATGATAACTACCTGCGTACACAGGATACGATTAACAACTGTGTCATGGTAGGAATATTGATGTTGGAGGTGGTGCTATTTTGGTGAAAACATGGATTGAGAGCAAGGAAACATTGTCAGGATTTGGTTTTAATCAGACAAATACCTACTTTGTTGCGATTAATGTTGTTGGATAAGTATCATTTGCTACCCACCTGCGCGAGTAAAATGTTTTGGGCAGGTGAGGTGGCGGCGTAGAAGATGCTTGGCCTATCACGAGTTGAGTTCAATTCTCCCCATGCTTGGAGTGCTTCAATCCGTATCACTTACAAGTAGGATAACCCATGCGTTGCACGGGATGGAATTCGTTTCAGTTGGTTAGACAAGATGGGCAACGAACCATTTCTCCTCATAGAAGCCGCCCCCATCCATCATACCATCGCCAAAAAAGTCCCCTCAATTCACCTAATGATTACGAACGAAATACCTCATTGTTGAGGATTTGAAGTTACACTACCCTTGGTATATATTTCCCGAGCTTAATTCAAACTGCAACACAAAGATATTTGAGTACTGTACCTACTTGGTAACACCACTCCTGATGTGATTTCTTAAATTATATGGTAAAATAATAATACAGGATTTACTACCTACCCTCACTGTATTCATCAAATCGGACTGTTCAAACTCAAATTTCACTATGTTTACCAATGCCGGTATTCGCAACAACGCTTCAACTGCATTGCCCCAAGAACAGCACTCCTATAACACGTATTGTACTATCGCGGATTCGAACTATAGGTCGCCACAACCATAAATTAAAACAAACGCAAAACATGTATTTCTGCTGTCCATCCCTACATCCAGCAAAAACTGTACAAATTCATATGTACATGGCAGATAGTCAGTTATGGCGGTCTTCGATACAGTCAGAAACGTTAGTGTGGAGTAGATTTGCGTAAATCAGTGTGCAGCTCCTACTGCGAGACTGGTGGGAAAAAACAAATTTATAACATAAAAATATCTCTCAGCAAATATATTCCAGGCCCAGTTGAAATGTTTAAGTGATTTATCAATGATCTTATGATGAGTACATTTAGTAAGACAGAATTACAAATGAATGGTATTTCTAGTAGGAATAGGAAGGTAGGTATTTCTAGATTTATTATTAATTAGTACTATTACTAATTAATTAGCACCATTACTCATGTAAACGTGTTTTCTTGGTAAAATTCATAATAACAATTCATGCAGATCCTCGGCGATGAAAGCTTTTCAAACGGGGTTATTCATAGTTTAACGGGAATAGTACACTACGATTATTTATGCAGGAAGTCTGATTAACAATTTCTTCAACTCCCAGAAATTCGGTTTCAAATACTCGCAGCCGCCTCCTTAATGTGTTGCATATACTCCAAATATGACGTACGCTGAATGCGAGAAACGCAAACCCACTTTAAAAAAATATAAATTAAGCCCTCCATTTTTGGTTGGAGGTAGAGATTTTACTCAGCATTTCATGTAGAAGTGGCCCACCATTCGTTCTTTCAGTGTGATTGAGCGTATTACGAGTATATTGCAAAACAATTCTTTCGCTGAACAGTACCTAGTAGTTATAGGGGTGACTAGATAACGTTAATTTGTTCGAAAATTCACTCATTCGGTTATGCTAAATGTCTGCAACTTATTTTATTGTAAATTAGTAGTACCTATTATAGCAAATATCGACCTGAGTAGGTATCGTTACCAGTATTCGTAATTGAGTTAAAAGTACTTATACGAAAAATACGATAGGGTGATTTGGAACATGGAGTAGCAAGGAGTTATGCATGATTCACCAACTCTTACTGAGGCCTGGAACTTACTTACCGAAAAAATCATTTTGACAGCAGCTAGGAACAGTATTGGCTTCATGGCTCTAGCAACAGAAAGGGTTTCCTACCGTCGCTGGCGACATTTGGTGTGAGAGTTTAGGTCTGAGAGCTGTCAGCATTTGGAGCGAACGCATAAGGATGATGATATCCGTGCTGTGCACTTGCTCCATGTTTGTCATCATGTTCCGACAGCTCTGGAAGCAAACCTATAGTCTCATGTTAACCAATCATCGCCATAGAGAAGGACGCTATGGAGGAGCTAGATACGCAAGCATAGCTCGAGGTAAGTGCACCAGGGAACCATGCTAGATGTCCCGCACAGCTGCATGCTCACCTACCCCAATATTTACCACGTTCATTCCCCGTTTTGGAGTTCATTCCCATCCTCTGATTATCTGGAACGGAAATTCTGCAATTTACTGTTAAAGAAGTGACATGACGGGATTCTCAGGCCAATTGGGTTCTATAGTTTATTCAGTTGTTTCTGTTCTAGACATAGGACGTAAGTTGTGTCTATCGACCAAGCTATCTAATGAAAGGGGTGGAAATAAAATGTCTTACCCGCAAAAGGAACATCGCTGACGTACTCTTCAACTCCGTGGTGGTCCATGACAGACGAGGGATATACTAGAAGGAGTAGTTCTTCCTCAGTTTCCGTTTCCATATCTCTCGAACGACGCTTCATCAGGCTCAGGTACTCCTGCACCACACGTTGACAAATAATGACTTACTGATTTTCATTTAGTATAGAAATTATTTTGGACTAGGCCACGGTTTTTGTCGTACCTATGTGCATAACAGAAACAGTGCACTAAGTAGGTAGTTCAGACTTTAAGGGGAATGTAACAATAGACAAAGTACCTATTCATTTTCGAATATTACACTCAAAACCACAATTCAGTGGCAGAAAAGCATACTGATTGCTCAAATAGCGAACCTGGAGAGCACCCGGTCTAACAGGATGATTCCTCAGTGCCTGTTAAATTTCGCGGCTAGAACAGGTACTGGTGATGCACGGTACCTACCACCTGGAAGTTCTATAGGGTGTTCACCGAGTTATTATTCGGTGATTTATATTGCTTTCAAAAATGAGTACAAAGGGTCAAATAGCTGAGACACGCATGACTACATGCCTCAAACTATTAGAAGAGCGATTGAACGCTCCGTACTGCAGCATCCGGTTGGCTTCTGGTGACTGTCTTCAGAAAACACAATTTTAATATATCTCCATCGGGACGCTAAGGTTCAAAATGATGTGCTAAGGTGGAGTGCGGTTGATGCGGATGCAAGGTTCAACAAGGAACATGCTCTAAGCTTTAAGAACGGAGGCTTAATTAATTGGAGAAACAAAGCGGTGAGGGATATTTAAGGGGCGATGATGACGACGGCATGGGGTAACTGCATTAATGAGCCAATGATCAAGAAGGCCAGTGATTAGTCAGTGCCGCAGGTAAGTAAGACCAAAACTGATGTGGTCTCAGTGAATTGTGGAAATTGTGGCTCCGGCCACCTCCCTCCATGTGAGTGCTGCGCAGCAATAAGATTTGTAATCACTAAGAACTTAAATAGGCCCAAATTCATGGTGAGCATGTTCCCATGTATGATGAGGGTGTAAGGATTAGTGCTAATGTGAGAAAGTGGGTCAGTAATTTCGAGGAAGCCCGACAACATTTCAAATCCTGCAGTCAGCTGTAAAAGTGGTGGTATCAGCTTTTTGGGACCAAAAGTGGGTCATCTTGGTCGATTTTTGTTCCCAATGCAGCTGTACTGAAGCTGAATTTTTATAACCCTAAAAATTGTCGGGCCATCCAAAACAACCGGAGAGGGATGTGTTCAAAAGAGGTGTGCCTGCTCCATAGCAACGCCCATCACCACACTGCCAGCGTCGGGACAGATCGTATGTGTGGTGATAAGGAGATTGAGTAGGTGAGGCTTGGAAAGGCGAGCGTGAGATGGAGAAGGTGGGTGCGAGGTAGCTAGTATCCAGAAAGGTTACACCACATTGGCCCGGCCAGGAAGGTTACCACCACATCGGAATCTTTTATGAGAGCGAGGTCGAGTAGAAGGGTTAGGTGAGAGAGAGAAGACGTCGAGTACATCGGTAGAATGACGAGCTGTGCAAGGAGGGCGCCTTATAAAGGCGCCACTACTCTCCCCCGGCCCTCCGACGGCGGTTGAAAGCCGCTAGAGGATCGATGGAGGGAGGCTACGTGGTTGCGCCCCTCATGTCACGTAGTCCGCATTCTCTTTGGCTTTACTGGAAACAATCTTAAATGTATAATGTTGAGTGGTATAATTATAAGGGGTACCACAACAGTATGCGTCTTGAATTTTCGAATCAAAGTTCCCATTTGGCTCCATCGGAGCTTCACTGCCCAAGGTGTAATCGGAAAACGTTTCAGGAATGTAATCCAGAGCTTCAAAAGAATGTCAAAAATTCACTGTGACCTAAGTTTTGATCGCACTGACCTGCTCATGTCCTCTTTACGACAAATTTGAGCCCCGCCTGTATAAAACTAATAAAACAAGTTTTGATAATTTTAAAAACCCTACCAAGCTATTTTAAGCAAGATATATCACTATAATAAGTAATAACTCAGAAAACACTGCGTACGCTAGAGAAGGGACCACTTCACAGCGTGCGTCTACCCATGCTTGTTTTTCTTGTACTCTTTTGCCAGTTTTGCTAATATATTTTGAACTTTTTCGGACCAGCGATTAATATTGTAAGCACTCCCTTTTACTTTTCCCACATCAAAATTCGTTCAGTAATCAGCATTTCATGCCAATTCGTAAAAACTTCCTATCTTTATCGGTTATTCAAAAATCATTTGACCTACGTTTGTGTGGTAGTACATTCAGTTAAGCATAAATGAAAGATATTTTTAGGTAACAGAATTAGAAGATCGGTACTAATGATGGTTGATTTTGTTAGGAAAACGTCCTTGCGCTCCTTGCGGTTTCATGTGGATGAGCTTGAACAAGCCAAATATACTTACCTACCTAAAAATCGAGAAAATAAGTGCGAGTTATTGAGTTGGGGCCTGCATGCCAAGACATAATACCTTCGAGACCAAAAATATTTTCGAGCAGAAAAACCTTATATTTGATTTGTCTGGTTTTAATTTTTCATTAGGTAGGTACCTACTTTAAAACCCCAGTGAGTCAGCTGACCTTATTTAATATTTTAAAACGTAAACTTAATAGAAGGTAGGTAGAGGTCCAAAAACTGTAGATAACGATTTGAAACACAAGTACTCGTACTTTCACTGGCGTCAGAAATGACGTCACAACCAACTCTAAGTACGTCATAAGGTTCAACAATCGTTTCAGCCTTTCAAAATCCATCAAAAGGGAGGCCATCAGAACTAGAAAATCCAGAAAGAACAAAACCAACACGGTAATGTCCATAGAGCCAGTACTAAAGTGGCGCAGTCCTACGTGATGACGCTCCCTGACACTGAAAAACGCTGCAATTCCCTATACAACTGTTTATTATTTTGAGCAGAACACCCTTCTGTTAGAGATCACAGCTCTCTATATGGATAACTCTTGTATATAATATATTTATGAACTATTCTATACATATTATGTAGATCGCAGACCCTCCGTAGCTTAGTACCTAACCCCGTACTGGTTACTAGGTAGGTACCTACCTAAATCACGAGTTAAATGTTGCTAAAATAATTCTGCCGATGACAAACAGTAGGTAGCTAAAATTACAAAAAGATACAGAAATAATCAAGTTCTGAAGGGAAATTGTTGATGTGGAGTGAAAAAAAAAAAATGAAACAAAAAAATGCGTTGCCGTAGGGGGGCGTCTAGCCGCCACTGGTTTGTGTTCATGACGGTACGTTTACTGTCGAATGAAATCTGGGGGACACCCCCAAACCCCCGGATTATAGCAGTTTAGATCAAGGATCAAAGCAATGAAACATGGAACATGTTTTTCGAATAGGTACATGATAACAGAGGATATGGAGATAATTATGTAGAAAAACGTCTGCCAATTCGAGTAGTCAGTATAGCTTCCTCACTTGAATCACATGAACGTATAGACTAGTTGGGTAGGTTCGTTATGATACGGGACCATCTGCGATCCAACCCGTGTGTACCCTCAAAATTTCATCTCTCTACGACTATTTTTCGCGTAGTTAGAAGCGTTATAAGGAAACGGTCAAAATTTCATGTTAGCGCACGCGGAGAGGGAAATTACAGTAAGATTCCAATGAAGTTCACACGGAACCATCGAAGTATTATACTGATCGACCCTCCAAATGTGAACTCATTTCAACGATAATTAAGGTAGTTATGGGCACTCCAAGTATTTCACGTTTGCGCACGCGCAGAATAAACGATTTTCATGATTTTGAAACGGGACCATCTACGATCCAACCCGCGTATACCCTCAGAATTTCAGCTCCCTACGACTATTTATCGCGTAGTTAGAAACGTTACAAGGAAATGGTCAACATTTCATGTTCGCGCATGCGTAGATCAAAGTTACATTACCATTCCAATTAAATTGATTTGGAACTACCAAAGTATTATTCCTGACCGACCCTCCAAGTTTGAATTGATTTCAACGATATTTAGGGTAGTTATGGGTGTTCCAATTATTTCACGTTTGCGCATGCGCAGACGAAAGTTACGGTACTTTATCAATGATTTTGGGATGGGACCATCTGTGACTCAACGCGCACCTATCCTCGAAATTTCAGCCCACTTCGACCATTATTTCGGGTAGTTATGGGTGTTGCAAGGAATTGACCACAGGCAGACAGACAGACACGGAACCAAATATGTTCCTCGATGTCTGAAACGGAAAATGGTATTGGAAATTTTCATTTTGGAGGACATGAACTTTTTTCTACTCAATCACGAATCCAATGCTTCCCTGTCTTCGATAGTGAGGAAGCAAAAAAACTTCGTGGGATTTCCAAGCCTCGGACCAGCGACCTAAGGCAATGTAATGTAATACACGTCGTCAGCTGCTTTCTGCGTTTTTCGGGTAGGTAGAAACCCCTCGGCAGTTCTCGGCGGAGTCGGGTCTGGCCATGAGAAGGCACCACGTGTGGTAAGGGAGGAGGTGAGTTGGGTGGCAGGAGTGGGGTAGAGAGAGAACTGTGCGGGCGACGGGGAGGGGAAGGGAGTTACGTTTTCGAGCCTGGTTTATTCCCATAAAAACATGTTCCTCTTAAAATATTCAGCCCGGTAGGGTTTTGATCTCGGGAATTTTGGCGTATCAGTCCAATAGTTTGACCACTGTGCTAGATATATCTCCCCAGTACAGCCCAGATACGGACGATGTGCGCTCTCAACACAGCTTGATGCCTGCATGCAACCTGCTCTTTATGGCAAATTGTATATCAAATGTTATGGCAACATCGTAGAATGCTCCGGATGGTCTCAAAAATTCATGCAAAAATCGAATTGTTTAAAATGAGAGAAAAACCACACTTCAAAATACAATTTCCCGCGATAGGGATACTCTGGACATTTCAACCCTATTTTTCAGCCCTTAGAGTTGAGTGACAGTAACGCCGAGCTTCGAGGACGAAGTAGAGCCCAAACGGGACCCATATACCAAATTTCGTGAATTTTGGTTCATGGAAAGTAAGGAAAAAGCCGCGGACGGCGGACGGACGGAATTTTTTTTATTCGATATTCGTATTTTACGTCCCTTGAAACGAAAGCCATGACACTTTGGGGGGGGGGGACATTTTTTTGTAATGTTTGGTTTATTATTGAAAATAATAAACCAAAATATACAGGGAGTAGAATTTTAAAACTTCAAGTCTTTTAAATCAATTCATTCAGAGCTGAGTTTGGTTTATAAAATCAATGATAATTTCGATAAGAGTACCTATATTTATACTGATTCGAAAAATGTTCAAACTGTTATTTTTTTTGCATTTTAAATATAGGTAGTGAAAATAGCAAATAAGTTGGAATAAGTTATCTTAGTAAACTCTTAGTTGACTCAAATTTCTTCTTAGATAGGATGCAATAGGTAATTTAGGTTTGTAGAAGGTGGACTCACCGGTGGTGGAGGCGAGGAGGGCGACTGGAGGGGAGCGAGCGCCTGGTACCAAGGAGCCTCCATCAGCCAGGGCTCAGGACTATCAGAACCTCCGCTACCCTCACCAGCGCTACTCCCACTGTTCATGCACACCAATTTCTGCACCAGTTCACCACACCCGTCCATAGATGCCGGTATAAGATTCATCGTCTCACTCTATTTGTTTGTTAAGTGCCCGTTTTCAATGAACTACCTAATATATTTGTAATGGCGTGTGAAATTTATTACGCTAGCAGTCAATTAAGCAGGTACAAATACTTATTAAAAAACAAAAGGCATTTATTCAGGGGCTTACCAACTCCTCGCTGAGTGCTTAATTATTTTATATTGTAGAACAGAATTACGAGTAGGTAAACTTGTTAAATATGCATTATTATTGTAGTTGATTTCAGACACATTTTGAGCATGAAAATCGGAATCGGATGAAACTTTACGGAAAGCTATAAGTAGATATAAGGGTCGTCTCACATTCTAGGCCCATTTGAATTTCGTAAACGGAAATATAAGGGGCTGTAGGAGAAGAACATGAAGGAGAAGGGACATGGGCACTTGAAAGGTGCCCTGTTTACGAGTACGAGCACAAGCCAGTTTCATTAATATATACACTACGTGGATATGTAGGTAGTCTAATTTTGATAAACCTGGGAGAATATAATGAGGGTGGGGGCTTTGGAATTTCTACAATGGACCAGGGGGTTTATTGGTATGGGGAAAGTACACGGTCAGCATGTTCATCCTGTGCATACCTATTTAGGTACTATTTATTGTCCACTTTCGTTTTTTGAACCTCGACAATTTGAAGTATTTTCGCTGTTCCTTGAACAAACTTGTTGATTTGAACGAAATCAATGTACCTATATCATGCTCTCGATATCTAATATGATGATGTTACGATCACACCTTGCTCGAAAACACTCTCATAGCTTGAAGTGACAGCCGATATTCAGCGAATAGAACGAGGTTATTGTGAACTCACAGTAACTTGAACCCTCTGGTCCACTGAATTAAAATGATCTAGAAGCGACTGTATAATGTCTTGAGCATAGTGGGTAATTCAAAATTAAGCCATTTGGAATTTCGAACATCTAACAAGGATTGGTGGCAGGGAAACCGATGCATGCAATGCAGAAGATCCGGCGCAGAAGCACTCGCATCGAAAATACCGCGTTTCGGCAATAAAAAGCCGTTACTGTATACAAATGAATAAATGTGATCAGATGCTATTTAGTTAGTAAAAGTACAATAATTATTATAAGCAGAGCTCTGGATTTTTCAAATTTCAACTGATTGGTAATTTATCATAGATTCACTTAAATTAGTATCACGAATGATGGAAGGTGGATAGTTTCCGAAAGAATTGAACTTCCAACACTGGTAAAGCTTTTTTGGCTGCTTACTATTACGAGAAGTAACTGAGATCAACGTAGGCGTAGAAATAATATCAGAATTTACTGGGGGAGTTGATGAAACTCGACCAGAAATTCATGGTAGGGCTTTCGCAAATATTCACTAAAGTTCATGGTTCAAAATATATGTTTTGGCCAAACTTGCGGGGAGATGAGAGTGCTTGAAACGCAACCTATAAAGACACTATAGTTACTGCACCACTCGCCTAACTTATAGGTTTGGATGCTAAAGCTGATCCCGCATAGACTGAAACGAACTGAGGCCGACACCCAACGGATTTGATGTTCCAGGGCGACATTTAAAGGGCGAATCCCCCGCAACCATGACCTTATCACCAGGTAGAGGAGGTGGGAGAGGGAATAACATTAATAAAAGTGACAAAAAAGGGCAGTCCCCCATTTCACTTCGTACCTACATCTACAGTGTGGTACCAGGCGATTCCTTTACTCACCGGACATCTCCAAGCAGTCAGAGGAGTTTCCACGAGTTGGTGAGTGAAATGAAAACACTGATTCATTTCCAGTGGAATTTAACATTTTCCATGGACCCACAGTTTTCTTGATGCATGTATATACTAGTTCGTACAAGTTGTAACCAAAACTTGAAATAACTTTTCTCTAGAGGCTGAATCAGTAGGTACTTGAAAGAAAGGATACCTAATACGTTTCCATATCAAGTAGGTACCTGTGTAAAACCCGAGCAATACAGTTTTCTAAATATGTAATAGGGCTTACTATATATACTTAGTAACACAAATAGGAACCACAAAATATCCGCCGTTTCATCAAAATTCCCTCGGCTTTCAATATTTTCTTAAAACCTGTTGAATATCATAATGCAACTGTACAATCTTGGGTATGTATCGAGTCATCATATCTATTTTAGTTACGGCGAAAAAACTAAATTTTCAAGCTGCACGCAAATAATATCAATGTTTCGCCCTAATAATATATGAATAGATATACTTTTGACACCGAATATTGACAGCGTTCATCTTGTACCTACCCACCCCATACCATACTAACTTCATCGCTTTTTTTTTTGGCAGTTTTGAAATGGTTATCGGAAGGAACAACTGTTTCATCTGGGGAATCTGAAGGTCCGATGAAAAAATTCCCAAAAATAGGCCGTTGAAAACTTGGAAAAAATATTTTTGAACTCGTAGAGCACAAGAGCCAATACTCATCATCTCCAGTTGTGAAGCCTTGCTAGCAACGGTTCCGCTTCAAGAGGCAGAACTCTCCAGGTTATTCTCTACATTTATTAATAGTGTTCTTTGGTCTACCAAGTTTTTAATGAACGATCTGAAATCGTGACTTCTCTGCCACCTGTAACGATGTTGAAATGTCGACGTTCGGTAGGTACCGGGCACATATTTAGGTAGGTACTTTCGTCAGCTCAAGACAGTCAGTTCCTTATTAGAAATACATTCACAAATCATATTTGTTTGATATCGATAATTCAGCAACCTTGGCTGCGGTAAACGCATGGTGTTAATAAGCGCTTGGCAAAGGATTAAGTACCTAGGTAATTACTTAATGCGTGAAAAGAAGAGCCATTGAAAGCAAACAAGCAGGCTGTGGTAGTTAGATGCAGAAGGAATGTTTATGGCAGAATAATATTGTGAGTAACCGTCCAAGGACACAATTTTTCATATTTCAAGTATTAAGTACCAACCTCCTTAAGCGCCCAATTTCAACTCTTGAATAAAAATAATAATTTCCAACATTAGTAGGGTCTGAGTACATTGAATATAAAAGGTCTTGGACTCAAAACATAGTGGTTCTGCCGTTGAATTGCGATTCGATAAATAATCCGGAAAATATCTAATTTTTTATATCAGCGGACAAGAAATCGGTACTCGAGTAACTTAAAGGCAAAATTCATAGGAAGATATCTTTTGAGGGTTCATCGCGCCCTAGGTAAAGAAGATTAAGTAGGTAGGTACCTACCTACTCAAATTAATTGCTAAATCAGACATACTATCACGTCGAATTGATTTACCAATCCACCCACTGAATTTATTGCATATGATTGCGAATGAACTCAACTAGCCGACAACCTAATTGTTTCTGAACAAGTCTTCACAATTTCTATATTCAAGGAGGCTTTAGGTAACTGACATCAGCAAGTGAGAAAATTCTGTTATGATGCACGGTACCAAAACAACGTAATTTTTGAAGTCCGTCACCACTCCAGTGTCATGAACACGGACACTATTCCTTGCCACCAATAATTTCCTTCTATCATCCATGATGATTATTTATTGGAAAACATCATTATCACTTACCTCCAAATTATGTCATGAATGACGCGGTCACCAAATATTTCAGTTATTATACCGATCGATAAGTCGAAAAATAACGTACCTAACATTAATAAATTGAGGTTACTTAATTTGAACAATTTGTAATGTAAATACATTATGATTTACTAGAATGTTCTGAGGAGGAAACTACTTCCGATCAAGGTGTTTCGATACATTTTATGGATGGTAGGTACTGAGAAATATGATGGGTGAGTCAGGCCCTAAATGGCAAACGTAACTACATGTTATATGATCCTTGCATTGACTTGCGTGGTTTTGCCCTTCCAGGTCTCAGTTTTACCTACTTCATGTATTTATCCATGCACCTATGTGTCCAGTGTAGTCCTGGTCCTATATAACTAACCACGTAACTTATTAGTTACTTGACATCAGCAAACCAAAACATGTGAAAAATTATGCACTTACGACAGACGAGTCTGAAATAATGTTTGGTGTAAATCACTAATCCCAATGCTTGTTTTTGTATCTCTGAAAAAAGCTGCTTATAACAATATTTTCCGAAAACATACATGTGAGCGGGTATATCGAAAATATACAAGAATTCTATATAAACTGAAGGTTTAAAATGGAGGATGTAATCCTTATATGAATATAATGCGGCCTGATACTTCCCCTCACACCTCAAAATGATGAAAATACAACCCTTAAACCTGAGCAAACTATCATACTTTTAGGATGCTCAGAATTTGTCCTACATTTAACTGATGAACATTATTTTTTATTTTTGTTCACTTAGGATGGTCACACTCTACCTGAAGTGGCGAGGAATATAAATTTCAAAACTAATATAACTAAGAGGTGATGATTACTAGTTGGTGAAGGAAAAAAAACAAAAAAAAAAAAAACGCTTGAACCAGGCATACATTCCACTGATCTCTAATCTTTCGACTCATAACAAGGACCACGTTCCGATTCCAGTTTGATCAGCAGTAGAATATGATCAATTAGTAATATGGGCCAGGATTAGATAATTTCTATTTATGTAAATAAATGGATAGTAAAATTATGATCAGATTGGTGTAATATAAAATTATCGGAAAATAATTAAAATGGGGGCAAAATCGGGGGAAAATCCTTCTGATTACGTGCTTGGTACCTTCTGTACCAAGCACGTAACAATCAGCTAACGTCAACATTTGGCGGGCGATTCTCGTGTTACAATCTAGTAGACAATTAATTGCCTCCCTTGAACGGTCACGAAAATTTAAGATGAAGCAAGGTGAGGGGATGGTGAATGTATTTAAATAAAAACGAAATAAAACGAAAATAAATTTATTCAAACTCAAAACTGAAGGCGAAACTTACATAACCATAAGCACATCCAAGGTGATACCAATTTAAGGTATGTTTAACATGCACGAATAATAAGCAGATAATAACGTTTATTTTGAATTAGGAAAATTTATAAATAAAATAAAAATAGGTGGAGCATCTAGATAACAGCTACGACATTCAAGCTAACAGAAAAACACAAAACTAGAGCGTGGAGGAAAATCAAATTTCAAGTGGTCACCTGACTCAGAGGTCGGATTCGTTCGTGTATTCTCATTTCGGCTTGACTTGCCGACGGAGGTGGGTGATCAGGAGTTGGAGGCTGCTGGTAATTGGTAGGGCTTAGCGGGCAGTTGGGAACTATACTACCGTTGAGTTTCCTTCCATAAATGTCGTTGTGCTGCACGAAACCTGGCACGAATCCCGTGGGCGTTGCCTTGATGATCTCTAAGTGATCCATTCCAGATATGGACAGAGTCTCGACTTTTTTGAAAGGGAGATCGCCGCGAGAGAGTATCACAGATGGGTCGTAGTTTTCGTAACTTTTATCAGTCTGGAGCCGTCTCAGTTTCCGCTTTGGGTTGGGGTTGCGGAAGTGAACGTTTTCATACACGGAGGTAATGGCGATGGGCTGGAACTTTGGGTCGTCTTCCGTACTGAATTCTTCTCCCATGATGCTGTACCTCAGCTTCATGTCGACGTACTGATCGGCTGACTTCCCTCGTCGCAGCATCTCTCTGTGAGGTTTGCTCCCAACGTTGATATCATCCAGGTCCCCATGGCTCCTGACTCCACTCCTCGCTAGGAACAAATACTCGTAAGCCCCCATCCCGGATGGCGTCAGGTGCGTAGGTGACACGGACAGATTTCTCCTAGGAGGCTTCTTAGGAGGAGTAGGCTGTCAACAAGAACAAAAATCAATGAGGTAGATGATAAAAATATAAACTTGAGAAGAACAGAGATAATTACCTTGTAGATAGATTTTTTTAAATTTTTAACCCTACGCCCAATTTAGATCGACCTTGTAGAAAAATAAGACGAAAGGAATAGCCCATTGATTCAAGAGTCTAAAGATAAATGCCGCTACAGGCGCTTTATGATGATTTTAATCCCCATCGCAAGGAAGCCAACCCAGCAAATTTGTACACAGATCTACGGATTACAAGGATTCATCGGTAAATATACAGACTTTTTTGAACCTTTCTTCAAAAACACGGATTTCATCAAGCTCTATCTAGGACATACAACGTTCGAGCCACCTTATCCCGGATCGAAATCACCAGAAGGTGGCGGCAAGTATCGCTTGAACAGTTCAACAACGTTCAAGGATGAGTGTCGCAGAGAAGCGTACTTTCCCATCTAATCCATCCTAATCCCTGTCGTCAAACATCGATATCGTGAGAGGCGGTCGACGAGATGAACGTCCAGGGGTCTTCTCTTCAGAGGTTGATTTAGTAAATATTCATCTTGAAACTTGTATACCCCCCCCCCCCCCTTGGCGTTGGGTCCCCACTTCCGAAACCATCTGGAGTAGGTAGCATCTTCGTCTAGGCAGCCAGTACCATCACTCGACCTCAACGCTGTTTTTCAAAGCTATCGCTCCATCAATCTATCTTGCATCTCGCCATTTTCCAAAAGAGGTCACCAACATCCTCCGAAATTGGCCGGTTCCCGGACTGACGTCAACTCATCGCAGTTTATTTTGGAAATCTCCAAACTTGACGTAAGTAATCCAACCTAAAACCAACATTTCGGATTCCCTTGTTTTCAGTTCTGAAATCTCACGAGATGGTTCCTTTGTCTTTGTTCCGTCTGAACCCCTTTCCTTCCTCTTCATCTACGAGTGGATGAAGCCACTGTCTCCTGCTGCTCCGCCCGAGGGTCTCGATGTGAAAGCGATTCAGCCCGTCGACGCGTCGATCCCAGTCTGATCGTTCAGCTTATCATTATTTTCCTCCCTTTTTTAAAAACAATTCGCAACATTTTCGTTTCTTAAAACTGTAAGGAGCTCCATAGGAATCCCTACTATATTATAAGAACGAATCTCTGTCTGTCTGTCTGTCTGTCTGTCTGTCTGTCTGTCTGTCCTTCTATGCACGGCCAAACGGCTCGACGGATATCGACCAAATTTGGCACGAATATCCAGTAGGCTCCCAAGTTGTGCAACGTCGCATTTTTAATTCCCTGACCATAGCGGAACTATGGTCGACCATGGTCAACTTCGTTAATTGAAATGGTAACCCCTATTTTTTATCGCGTATTCGTAATCTACGTCAAATTCTATCTACGATCGACACTTCGGATTCCCTTCGCGGTCGACCATAGCGCATCCATGGGCCCCTCCATGGTCGAATCCCGAATTGCTCAACGGATATCGACCAAATTTGGCACGAATATCCGGTAGGCTCCCAAGTTGTGCAACGTCGCATTTTTAATTCCCTGACCATAGCGGAACTATGGTCGACCATGGTCAACTTCGTTAATTGAAATGGTAACCCCTATTTTTTATCGCGTATTCGTAATCTACGTGAAATTCTATCTACGATCGATCCTTCGGACTACCCCCGCGGTCGACCATAGCGCATCCATGGGCCCCTCCATGGTCGAATCCCGAATTGCTCAACGGATATCGACCAAATTTGGCACGAATATCCGGTAGCCTCCCAAGTTGAACGTAGGCGCATTTTTAATTCCCTGACCATAGCGGAACTATGGTGGACCATGGTCAACTTCGTTAATTGAAATGGTAACCCCTATTTTTTATCGCGTATTCGTAATCTTCGTTAAATTCTATCTACGATCGACACTTCGGATTCCCTTCGCGGTCGACCATAGCGCATCCATGGGCCCCTCCATGGTCGAATCCCGAATTGCTCAACGGATATCGACCAAATTTGGCACGAATATCCAGTAGGCTCCCAAGTTGAACGTAGGCACATTTTTAATTCCCTGACCATACCGGAACTATGGTCGACCATGGTCAACTCCTGAATGGCTTGACGGATTTTGATAAAATTGGGCACAAATACCCGGTAGGCTATGGGATTTTTCCGTCGTTTGTTGGTTCCACGATACTGCGTACAGCGAATCTCGGATAGCGAGCGAAGCGAGCGGTCAGGCTAGTTGATACATAGATACAGTCCATTCATAAGAAGGTTCATTAGAGCATGTGTATTTAATTTTCGCATTGAGCATTTTATTTTTTCAACAATTATACCAAGTTCGTGGCTGAATTTCGGGTGTTTAAATATTGAACATCCCTTTCTCCCACAATGAGCAATATCCCTCCATCTTATTCATCTTCAAATGAAATAACCTGAGCACACATGGAGTAACGTAATAATCACATCAGTGAACTCAAATTAGAAAGTATCATTCAAGGTACTTACAGAAACCTTGTTGTTGGATCCCGGGCTGGGGGTCATCGGGAGGTATATGTCGGCGGAGCGTCTGTCTCTGGAAGTTGGGCCTCCGATGCTGGAGGTGGATGATATGGATATTTGGTCGAGATCCCGACCGTGGCTATACGAGTCCTCGCTCAGAAAGCTGCCTTCCATCATGGACTTCGACAGCCCGCAAGAGTTGACCCATTGATGGTGTCTATTGTCCACACTCCGGTACAGGCCTTCGGAGTCCCTGCAATTCAACAGAAATGAGCTGAACTAGGCAGAATTTCAAAGACAGCTACATGCTTGTGAGCGAACCTTGACACTTTCCCGAAGTGTTTAAGGAACTAATGAACTGCAACAAGCTCAAATTGTGGATGGGATGACTATACAGTTATATCGAACTGGTAGGGAGAAAAAACGAGAACGGCAGAGTAGTTGGCCCCATCAATAAAAGTTAGAGTAGTTACCCGGCACAACAAGAACTTAATTTTTATTTTATACGTACAAATAAACAACCGAGATTCCATCTATCTCGATGACATCGTCGTACCAGGTGCAGTGAACACCAAATATCCATCTTATAATATTGACTCTACGCATTTTGTTTTGCATTGAGAAGGATGGAAATGGGAGAAATTGAAGTGGACATCAATCATTCAAGAACGAGGCAGCCCTATTTCTTTGAGACGCAACCACCAACAAGATGTTTTTACCCCGCTGTTTTTCATGTTCTCCCATCTCCTAGTTAATGTGGAAGTGAAAACCCGCAACCCGGCTAAAGGTTTTAAAGCATTCTTTGTGAAAAAGACCTTCAATCCACATTTTAGAAATGAGCAAAGAATAATCAAGGGGGCACAAAAGATTTGCTTTAATGGAGAGGGGTCGGGATGTTAATCAGAGTGGGTAGGTACATAGTCGAATGGGAGGGCGGATGCTGGAGAGCCATGTGCTTTTCTCTTGTTCGTTTTCATTTGCGATTTGTTTGTTTTTTAGTGGGTGGTGCTCGTCCAAGCGCGAGCCCTAATAAAGCCTCCTTCCCACCCTCTTCTTCCACTTCCTTCTCATCTCTGAAAAATGTTTTTTCGAATAAATATCTCCGTAGCCGCCCCCGTTTCGAAAAAGGAGGAGGGATAGCTGCGCCATCAACGTTTTTTACTATCATGTATTCACTAAGAGATGCAGGAAAAGGAGGAAAAGAATATCAGGAGCTGACTTTCTTCGTTAACACAAAACTAAGTGTTTACGAAGCACAGGATTAAAACACTCATCGATGTAGATGAGGTGGCTCTGCTTGCTTCTTAGCATCAAACCATAGATTCCCGGTAGGAATTTTTTTGGAGTCAGATGTAGCACTCTGAGGAATATTTCAAGAACAAACACCTTTCATGACAAGTTCGGATTGCCAAGATTAGTAGGTACTCAACCTGGGTTATATATCGATAAAATCGAAAAACCTGTTCATGGAGCGGGAGTGTAGGTAGGTAAGTTTACGTGCCTATAAATTCTCGTAAGTTGAAAGTATGTATGCGAGTATGTTCCATCATCGCGACCAAACCGATATTATGTTTTCCCCTGATTGAAACACTGCCTGTATCAGAATGTTCTTGACCTCCTTATCCAACCAGAAGCCGACTCTTCAAATGGCTGTGGGTCGGGGCTTGCCGGAATGAACTTAACGCCTAAACGACATGTAAATCGACAAAAATCTACAATGAATAAATCAATATTGAATAACAAGGAATCGAATTCCGTCCGAGACTAATTTATCAAATCAGTTGAATTTTGAGTTTCTTAATACTTGATGTCCATGAAATGTGTTAGTTTCACATTAGTTTGTTTTGTGTTTTGTATTATCTCAACGTTGGTGGCCAAAATGTTAAGGACTACGTCCTCGAAAACTTCCACGAAGCTTGTGGCGCTCTTCCCATACACAACAGTGAACAGAATCATCTTCAATGGGATATGCGCCTCTTTATTTTGTTTTATTTTTTTTAAATGAAAGTAGGTTATGAAGGTAGGTTCTAAGAAATTTGAGATCAACCGCACTCTCCTACGATTAGTAGTTCTTTTTCTATGATTTTTTCAAAAATTCCAAAGGTTCCTACGTCACAGTGGGCAGGGGGGTCGTCCCGTCCAGGCGACAGGGGTGCAATGACAACGTAGGAAGTTGAAAAATAATCGTTGAAATTAGTTGAAGAATTAATGAGAAATTAGAAAATTAGATATGAGAAATTAATTGAGTAATCGCTGAAAAATCATTGAAAAAGAACTATTCATCGTAGAAGAGTGCGGTTGCTCTCAAAATTCTTAGAAGGGAACCTACATTCATTAAAAAACGCTGCAAATCCCTGCAAAACGGTTTATTATTTTGTACAGAATACCCTTCTGTTACAGATCACAGCTCTCTGCATAGATAACCCGTCTATATTACATAATATGTACTATTCTATACATATTATGTAGATCGCAGACCCTCCCTAGGTTAGTACCTAACCCAGTACTCGTTACTAGGTACCTACCTAACTAAATCACGAGTTAAATGTTGCTAAAATAATTCTGTCGATGACAAACAGTACCTAAAATGGCAAAAAGAAACGCAAATAATGAAGTTCTGAAGGGAGATTGTTGATGTGGAATGAAAAAAGTTGCAAAAGTACCTATCAACAAACTCCAAAACAGCCATCATTTTTCAAATGAAATAATATCACGGAACAACCAACTCGACTTCATAATCCTTGATTATAATCAGGTGATCCCTAGCAATGATTTTATCTCGGGCCAATTCCCGATTGTTAGCGCTTCCTTAGTGATGACACGAGTTAAGTGTGGCCAAAATAATTCTGTCGATGAGAAACAGTAACTAAAATGGCAAAAAGAAACGCAAATAATGACGTTCTGAAGGAAAATTGTTGATGTCGAGTGAAATAGATGCCCCTTCTGCGTAGATCACTGTTTTCTATGGTCAATACCTACCCTCGTGGTCAAGTATAATGAACCGTTGTGTAATAACTTGCCCATCAATAATACTTCAACGGTTGTTCAAGTTCCAAAAGTACCGCTCAACAAAATCCAGCCCCTTCTAGGTCGATGAACCGTTGTGTAATAATTTACCGTTGTGTAATAATTTGCCGTTGTGTAATAATTTGCCGTTGTGTAATAATTTACCATTGTGTAATAATTTACCCATCAGTAATACTTCAACGTTAGTTCAAGTTTCACAAGTACCTACCAACAAAATCCAATAGTCCATCACTTATCAAATGAAATAATATCGCAGAACAACCAACTCGACTTCATACAGCCAACCTTGATTATAATCAGGTGCTCCCTAGTGATGATTATCTGGGTCGGGTTTATACCGTTTGATTCACGATCGTGTTGACGAAGCTTTTTGGTGCACACGAACGGCTGGACGTACAATGCTCCGGGTGGTCTCAAAAAATGGTTTAGCTCAAGACAAATTTAATAACGTAAAAAAAACCATACCCTTCTATCGAAAGTTTTCGAGATACGGCGTTCTGAAAATTTCAACCCCTATTTTGAACCCCTTAGAGATGACTGACTGTAACGTCGAGCTTCGAGGACCAACTAGACTCCGAGCGGAACCTGTAACCCGAATTTCATCAATTTTGTTTCATGATAACTAAAAAAAAGTGGCTAGTACGGCGTACGGCGGACAGACAGAAATATTTTTATGCCATTTTCGGATTCTACATACCTTGAAACGTAAACCATCAAATTTTGAGGGGGGGGGGGGGGGGGGTGTGAGAATTTTTTCCATGCTCGATTCCAATGGTTCATTATTGAAAATAAACCAAAAATATTATATACAGATTTTGTCGCCCATGCGTATAACCCATTGACACGCGAGTTATGACCGCTTTCCCTCATTACCACTTGTAAATAAGCTCTTCGTAATTATCTTCAATTGTCAACAACAAACAACCTTCTTATGTAAACACCTCTCATATAAATAAGCCAGAATAATAGGTTCAAGTTGTCATTACTTCTTCAGTCTTGTACCAGTCAAGAGCGTAGCTCTCTTTCTATCACTATTCTCACAATATGTTTAAAGTCTAACGTGTTAAATTTGTGTTCCTTGAATAAAGTGGTTTTTAAAAATCTCGTGGCGAACTCTACTTTCATAACTGGCGCCCGAACAGGGATCGCGAGGAAGCGATCATCATCAGCAGCAGCAGCTCAACAAGGAACTACTCTACACATTCAAGACTTCAAACTGTGAGACTTCTAAATATAAAATTTCATGGTTTTATCAGTTCCAAAGATAGTTTCTGATTTTAGAAGAACGTAATATTCGCCTTTTGCTTCTCCAACTGGGGTTTTCACAATGAAATGTTCTTTAAATTTTTCCATTTGTTCTGTGCAATCTTCATGTATGAAATTATATTTTGATCCCGTGTCAATGAGCCATTTTCTATTTTTGGGGTCAGTGAAGTATAGGAGGGCTTTGCTAATTAAATTTAGATCTACTACAGTAGTGGAGGTGGATCCTCTTCTTCTCCTGTATCTTCTAAAAAATGATCAAACTTTTCTGAGAGAGCTTCTATTTTCTCATGTAGGGCTTGAATTTCATTTGGTCGGCTGGGTGGTCTGATAGGGTTAAGTTCAGAAATTTGGTCAGTCTGAGGAATGCTATTTTCCTCCGAATTTACTGGCTCTGATCCTTCAATGTACGTCAAATCCAGGGGTTGAGGTCTTTGTCCAAACCGTTGTCCTGAGTTTGCTGTTCTCATAGAAACAGTATTGCCATAGCTATTTCTATATGGGCCAGAATTAGTGGAGTTCTGGGAATTTTGAGGGGTTGTATTCTGGTTTTGAGGGTTTTTCTTAAAATTCTGGGATTTTTGATTTTGATTATTGGTTGGTTTTTGAACAGTCTTCGATTGGGTTTTTTGTTTTCTCCTGTTGAGTGAATCCAAGATAAATTGACATTTTGTGAATAAAATTCGTCGAAAATCGTCTAAAGTTTCTGGACTTTGGGTCATTATGAAGTTTGACAATGAAAACTCCATTTGTTCATACATATGGTAGATTATTTCTTTCTCAGTTTGTCTCATTATTGCTGCTATAACCTCAGCACTTAGCTGATCGATAGTTAGTCTATTGTAAATTAAATTCCTAATCGTTTCCATTTTCCTTAAGAATTCGAAAGGAGATTCTGATTGGGACATTTTTGATCTGTACCTACATTTCCAATTTTAAGGATTCTGTAGTCCTAGTATCGGAAAACTGAACTCTCAATGCATTCAACAGATCTGGCAGTGAATCAATATTTTTTGACACAATATAAGCTTCAGCAGATCCAGTTAATCTAGCTTTAACTTTGTTTAACAATTTAACATGGTTTAAAGCATGCTGAGTATTATTTGCTGCGCAAACAATATCAAAGACTGATTGAACAGTCTTGGTAAATCCTAGTAGTCTCTCAGGATTACCGTCATATATGTCGGAATGTGGTCATAATCAGACCTATCCAAAGGGTATGAATATGGTTCGGCCATTTCTTCAGACTTTACAGAAGATTCAACCTTTGTAGGTTTTACAAGTAATTTGGCTGGCCTCAATTTAAATGGACCAATTTTGAAAATTTTTTCTATCACTATTATTCTTCCTCGGGACAAGTGGTCACGATGCTCAGTAGACGTTGATTGGGATAACTGATCACAATGCAATCCGCACTCACTGATTTATACGGTGAAGGGAAATGTCTTCTAATATTAGATAAGTATTATTGTACTGAAAATAAACAAATAACAAATTTATGTATTAAAGATTTATTTCTTGAAAAAACGGAACACTACAGATTACATATTGTCCAACGTCAATACTGTTTTTAACTATATCAATGTCATTGATCAATATCTGCTTTTTAATGTATCCAATATCACTATTGTAAAATCCAATGAACAATTAACTATCCATCCAAAGCAAACTTCATTATTAAAACTCTCCCCAAATGAACAAATACTTAATGACATCAGAAAATACCATTATATTGAAAGTGAGCCCCTTCGATTACAACTAGAGGAGGCCCCACAAACAAAAAGTTTACCGATTTCCTTTGAACAGCTTCATAAAATTAATATTCAAAAAATGGAACCTCTTGAAGAATTAGAGGAAGTTTCTACAACGAAACCGTATCAAATATTCTTCATTGGATTTAGTTTATGTTTCACCCTAATTTTTGTAATCTTCACGATCTACGAAGTTCGAATCTACTACAAACGACGACCACTACGGCGAATACCTCCACAACAAGAAGACGAATTGAATGAAGTTCAAGACATCATGCTTCGCGTCAGACCTACAGCACCACCTCTCAACCTAACTTAATTCGCGAGGACGCTTCATACTTACGAAGGGAGGAGTTATGTCCGCTTTCCCTCATTACCACTTGTAAATAAGCTCTTCGTAATTATCTTCAATTGCCAACAACAAACAACCCTCTTATGTAAACACCTCTCATATAAATAAGCCAGAATAATAGGTTCAAGTTGTCATTACTTCTTCAGTCTTGTACCAGTCAAGAGCGTAGCTCTCTTTCTATCACTGTTCTCACAATATGTTTAAAGTCTAACGTGTTAAATTTGTGTTCCTTGAATAAAGTGGTTTTTAAAAATCTCGTGGCGAACTCTACTTTCATAACTCGCGCATCACTAACGCATGTGAGACAAAACATGCTAGATCTGAGCCAAGAACACTGATTACACGACAGAACAAGAAGGGTTTCCGGTCCCCCCAAAACCGTGAAATTTCTTTCAACGCTGTTGAGCGGATAGCTTTATGCTCCCCAGGCAAAAAGCCCCCGCCAAACAGCGTTGAAAGAAATTTCACGGTCTTGAGGGAAGGAGCAGTTTTCTATAAGCACATCCATGAGCGAGGTGCGAAATACCGAGCATGCTATTTTGGTGGTTGATTTTATGAGAGCCAAGAAAACCGAAAACTTCCATGCCTACGTCATATCTATAGCGACCAAGACATTGTTTACGAAACGACACAAGCAGGGTTTTACCCCCCCCCCCCCCCCCTCCCCCGCCATAATCAGCCCCCTGGGGATCACAGGTGTTGAACTTTCGTATACCCATTCTCGAGTGGCCTGAGGACGGGCACCACACAAAGTTTCAACCCTCTACTACAGCTATTTTTCAATTTTTTCAAATTCTTGTTCTCGTTGTTCTTTAACAGGGCTACAGCCTCACAGATATAACGGGTCGGGCTGAAATTTTGCACACATCCTTTATGCTCCAAGGAGGTGACCCCCCCCCCCCCCCCACCACTGCAATTCTGAGATTTTACGGGAAGCAGGCAATGAGAATTTTTTTAGGTAGGAACTGGGAAAAAATGCTTACTTCAACAATCGCCCCCCCCGAGCATGACTACTGATTAGGTAGGTCCTAAGTACGGTACTAACTACGTGTACTAGGTAGATACTAACTGGGTAGTACTGAGTAGGTAATAAGTAGGTACTACGGAGTAGGTACTAAGTAGCAGTAGTGAGTAGGTAGTAATGAGCAGTAGTGAGTAGGTAGTAATGAGCAGGAACCTAGTAGGTAGTACTGAGCAGGTACTAAGTAGGTAGTGCTGAGTAGGTCATAAGTAGGTAGGTACCTACTGAGAAAATTTTTAGGTACCTACTAGGGAGACATGTTTACTACAACAATGCAAAAATATGCGATATGTCCTCAAAAACCACCCTGTTGTAAAAATGTAGCAGCCAAAAATACCTCCTCAGCCGCAGAAAGGAGTGATATCCATTTTGCCCATCAAAATAGCATGCTCGCTGCTTCGCACCTTGCTCTTGGATGTGCATATATAGAAGTCGGTTTCCTCCCTCTCTGTTGGATATGTTTATAACCCCCTCCAACCCCCCCCCCCCCCCCCCACACATGAAATGTCCTTCAACGCTGTTTGGCAGGCAGCTTTTTGCCTCAACAGGCGAAAAGTCCCCGCCAAACATCCTTTAATGAAATGTCATGGTTTATACACACATCTAACAGAGGGGAAGGAACAGGTTTATATATATATGCACATCCAAGAGCGAGCTATCTATTTTCCAAGAGCATGCTATTTTGGCGGGCAAAATGGATATTTTCGGCCGAGGCAACGATAGGAGGGGTAAGCGGCAGGTAGAGCCTCCCGCGTGACTCTCTAAAAAAAGGTCCTCAGCAGGGACAGGCTACAATAGAAGAGGTCTACGCCCGAGCGGTTTGGGCACCGCCCGAGATCCCGCTCGCAGCTCAGATCTGACAAATATTTTCCCTTGCCGCTCAGTTGGTGTCCCAACGTCTCTCGGTTTCCAAATGCGGTTTCAGTTCAGTCAAGATAAAATTGAACGTTCCAGTTGACATCCTCGTGTATTCAAAAAAACGTTCAGGATCTTCTTTCATTTTGAGGAATAGCAGGTGGTATTCCCCTTCAGAACTTCTCTCTAAATTAATGGAGTGAACACCAAAACACCAAACCGTCTTTTGAGCGCAGGTTTCCCACAGGATTGCTCGCGACCGTTTAAAAATCTTCAATGAATTTTCACTCAACATGAGTAAACGCGCACTTTGACTGTTCGAAAGCATGATTTCGACTGCGCGATCCTCGGTTGCACCTACCCTACGCAGCTCATATGGTAGCACCCCCACTATCACTTGCCGCTCGTAGCTTGTCGCTCACCGCTCACCGCTTACCGCTCCTATCGTACCCGAGGCCTAAAGAAACCGATTCTACTCGACATACCAAAAACCTCGATTTTGAACATTTTTTTCACTTAGGAGGTACCTTCTATCAGTCTGATTTCCAGAGATCTATACTCCACAACATGAAAGAGACAGCGGTGCTAACAGACAAGGAGAAGTTGTCCTAACAGACTGATAACACACATGTTCATGTGTTAATTAACACACATGTTCATGTGTTAATTAACACACATGTTAATGCTAATACACATGTTCATGTGTTTATTTATGGAATTTATGTTGGGGGAGGATAGAATAAATTATAATTATAATAAAATAAATTACTACCAACAATTCAGGCTCTATGGGGGATGGAGGTGTAGCCTGTGAGGTAGGACGAGCTGTACGAAGATAGGGCAGCTGGGAAACGGAAATGCAGGGCTCTTTACGGAAACGGGAAAGCGAAGGGCTTTAGTAAGATGAAGTAGTGAAGAGATAGGTTATGAGCTGTACATGAAATATTTGAACGGATGAAACTACTTGGACAAGTGACTGTTGCGGTATATGTAAACAAGACGGCTAATACAGCGAATTGACGGGATAGTCGATGGGTTCGAGCTGTCTGTTGAGAGGGTTATGGGCTCAGACGGTTTACACATATAAGGTTATCTAACGAACATACGTATAACTAGGTATATATAGGCAATATAGGTATATATAGGTACAACTGTGATCTCCACTTCTACCCACGTGAACTGCGAAGCGAGGAGGCAATGCTAGGTTTGCTTACCTCAACTTGGGAGTAATTTAATTTTTGTAGTTGCTTTATGAAGATATGACACTATATAGGATTTTCATCGGACCAATCTAAGAGGGTTTTTGACCAATTTTAAGATGTGCTTATCGACCAATAAGACCTTTATTGTGGCTTCACTAGGGACTCCCACCTGTTTTTGAACCCCCAAAGATTTGGTAAATTAATTTTCATTTATCGGCTTCAATTCCTATATAGGTATCATGTGATGAGGAATTTCCTAGTTTAGTACTATTCCCTTCAGGAAGAGGACTATGGTCTGAAAAGCAACTGAACCAACTGACAACTGACCATGGCTGCAATGAAGAATGACATGAGCGTCAAACGTGCTCCTTGCATCAATCACATATTCCTCGTAGAACCCAAAAGATCTCAAGAAAAGGCGCGAAGATCAAGGATCAACAGGATGGCTGACATCGGAATGCCCATGACACCTAAATCATTCCTCATCCATTTTCAGTTGTGAATGGTATGCTGGGAGGAAGCGAGTTCATGATTCGCAATGCTCCGAGTGGTCTCAAACAATTCTCGTGTTCGGAATCTGCGTCTCAAGTTCAGAATCATAAAACCCGTACCCTTCTATTGGAATTTTTCGATTACGGCGTTTTGAAAATTTCAACCCCGTTTTTTCACCGCTTAGAGCTAACTGAAAATAACGCCAAGCTTCATGGACCAACTAGACCACACAAATATGGGACCTACAAACCAAATTTCATTAATTTTTTCATGGTATCGAGCAAAGTACGGCGCGGCGCACAGATAGAAATTTGTTTATTCCATTTTCGGATTTCCATTTTTTATTCCTTTTTCTACTTATCTTGAAAAGGAAACAATCAAATTTCGAAGAGGGGAGTGGGGGGGGGGGGGGGGTGGAGGAGGAAATGTGTTTCGTGCTGAGTTGCTGGGGGGGGGGGGGGTGGAGGAGGAAATGTGTTTCGTGCTGAGTTGCTAAGGTTTGTTATTGAAAATAATAAACCTAAACTTCAGCTAAATAAAACAACGAAAAAATTCGTGGTCAAAGTTTTCAGTTTGAAGATAAAATGCCGTTCATGCACCAAAGAAAACGCCCGTTAATATCTAAGCCAATACCTACCGTGTTAAACAGAATCACTAAAACGTATAGCTGTAGGTGCACAAAGCAGCCTTTGATGTAAATAAGCGACTACTTCGAAAGTTGATTTCCACGGGAATCAATAACGAACAAAAAATAGACACCAGACACGTTCGCACCTCACCGTCGCGAACGCATAGTGCAACTGGCAAGCGAATGAGGGAGGACATGAACCGGCCTATTGTTTTCGGATCTCGAAGGGGTTGTTTACGATAACGAGGGCATCGCTGATACTTGACGCGACGTGGACAATGACAATGGATCTCGACGACTCTCGCATGGGATTTTTTTCGACTTGACTCAGAGCAGTGGTGAATGGGGCGCGCCCAGAGGCGTTTTTTTTTTTCAGTTTGCGGCAAATAGGAAAACTCCTTGCATAGTGACTAGCATAACATAAGTAGCGACTACCTCAACGATGACCAACATGAAGACATCAACACTAACAATCAATATTTAAAGGGACGATATGGCTTCCACAGTGGCGCATCATAGCCAAATTTCATCACAACCTGTGGAGTAGAACAGGAGTTATGCGAGTGGCAAGGGGTTTCACGTTTGCGCAAACGGAAGTTACTGGTTCTGATTGATTTCACATGGCTCTCCAAATTTAATCCTCAAGACCATTTTTTTCGAATAGTTATGGGAGTTACAACGATTTCACGTCTGCGTACTACATTTGCACTGTGCCTGCGGATTTGATGTCCCTCAACCGTCAGAACTACGTAGGATCTGAGGGGCCCTTGCCCATCCAAAATCATTCCGGGAGATAGTTTGAATCCAAAATCAATGCAACAGTTCAAAATTCTTATGCATGATGTATTGTCGGACTGATGAGAGGAAATCTAATGTTTATTTGTGAATAGTGTTGGTTGACGGTCACGATTGCTAGTCTCAATTGTATAGTTCATCCCCATACATCAAATTCCACCAGTCGGAATCAGTGGCATGTTTCAAACACATTGCAGGTCCTGAACGCTCGCCTGCGCAAGATACGGGTGAAAGACAACCCAGCCTGTTCACGCTGCCATTCAGAAACACCAATGACTACAGACCATCTTGACTGTCGTCGACTTGACGACATACAAAGGTCATTCTTACCAGACGAGACCTAATGGTCGAAGACTTCAAAACTATACTGAGCTGCGAGGGTTCGTATGGCGGGAGAGCCGCAGACCTAAACTTTAGTGGCGGAAAAAAAAAATCCACCAGAAGCTCAACTGGTGTCTCCACATGGAGAACATCAAAAACCTACGTCAAGTCCATGAAGATCATCAGTAGGTACGTGCTATCGTTGTCCCTTCCATCGAAAACCCCGTCCATGTAGTAGGTACAGCAGGCAGTGGCCGCTCTGTTCTCTTCCTTGGAATGCGTTCATAACAGTCCTACACTTGCTAGTCCGTTTGTCAGTGAATAATGAGACGATACAAAACTGTAGTAAGTAGTTCGATTAGCTTTCCTACAGCTGCGGATCCATTGACAGGGTTCTGAATTGACTCAAATCCACTTTAGACCCTCATTAAGGAGTCGACAACCGATTAGCCGTTTCAAGGAATATAAACCTAAAATTACTTGTTTTACATAGCTGCTACCTGCACTTTTACTGACATTAGAACGTAGTGATTGGTTTATAGGGTCGATACTCGTAATACTTTATCAATTAATGGTTCAGTAAACTCATGAGGTACTTACTGAGAGATTGCGGAAGCCTGGGATATCCTTCGATGGTCAGAGGGCCAATGAGTGGGAGAGGAAGACGGTGAATAGTGTCGAGGATGGAATCTTACGTTTTCATACGGACTCCCCAGCGAGGGGACTGGGATGGGCGGCAGGGAGTCCTCCATATCGTAGCAGGATTCCTGCCGATGCCCTGAAAACACAGAAAATACGGGATTCGTGAGATTAGACAACATCCCAACACACGAAAGACGAAGCTCGCTTAGGAAATTGAACAGGTGAGAAAACTCAACCCTTTGACTTTGCGCTTTCTTTGGTGGGCTAACAAAACAAGTCTAATAAAAATGCGTGGTTTAGTATTCACTGTGTTTAACCGCAAGGATGCCGGATATTGCACCCATAAACGTTAAGAGGCAAATGATTGAATTGAATTCATCAAAATCAACATTTTATCAAAGATGGCCGATCAGTAACCGATGACTTACTTCTGATAAGACTGGTAATATCCTGAACGACATGAGGTGGGAACTGCTTCAACAAATCGTAGACGGTGTTATTTGACACATCACGAATAGACAAATCAGCACCATTGTCCAACAGAGTTCGCACGACTTCAAGTTTCCCGCAGAGGGCAGCCTCGTGCAGCGCTGTACCTGAGCTCGTGCGCACGTTCACGTCTAAACCTGAGCTTAGCAGTATTTCGACAACGCCCCTGTAACACAAAACAGAACATGAAGGATTAGACCTACCAGTAGAATCATCATCGTCTAGAGACCCGCCCAAGAAAACCGAAAACCTCCATACCTACACCTACTCATCGACCAAGACACTGATTAGGTCCCGTAACTCGGCTTCCTGAGGGTCTCCGGGGTTGATTTTACTAATACCCATTCTCGAGGGGCCCATGAGGATGTGGACAAATTTCAAACCTCGGGACCATCAGGTGCCGGAGTTATGGAAGTTTGAAAATAGCTATTTTTCACGTTTTTCTACTTCATTATCTTCTTCTTCTTCTTCTTCTTCTTCTTCTTCTTTGAAAGGGCTGCAGCCTCACGGACAGAACGGATAGAGCTGAAATTTTGCACACACATTCTTGATGCTCCAAGGAGGTGCCTTTTGTTGCCCCTCCCCTCAAAATTCCAACCCCCTGCAATTTTTAGGTAGGTATAAGTAGGTACTGAGACATTTTTGGTGTACTGTTTTCAATTATGAACCGTTGGAATAGAGTATTAATACAAAAAAAATCAACCCCCCCTCCCACAAATTGTACGGTTAACGTTTCAAGGTACGCAGAATCCAAAAATGGAATAAAAAAATTCCTGTCCGTCCGCCGTAATTCGCACTTAGTTACCATGAACCAAAACTAATGAAATTTGGTGTGTAGGTCCCATTTGGGGTCCTATAAGTCCTATTTGGGTTTGGGGTCTAGTTGGTCCGCGAAGCTCGGCGTTACTGTCAGCCATATCTCCAACGGGTGAAAAATAGGGGTTGAAATTTCCCGAACGCCGTAGCTCGAAACTTTCAATAGAAGGGTACGGTTTCTTAACGTTTTTAAATTGATGTCGAACTTGAGAATTTGTTGAGACCACCCAGAGCATTGTACGTCCAGCCGTTCGTTTGCACCGAAATCCTTAGTCAACATGATCATGAATGAAACGGTATAAATCCGGTCCAGATATCATTGCTAGGGAGCACCTGATTATAGTCACGCATGGCTGCACGAAATCGAGTCGGTTGTTCCGAGATATTATTTCATTTGAAGAATGATGGTTTTTGGATTTTGTTGATTACCTACTTTTTTAATTTGACAAACTTTAATACGAATAACAACAAATAATAATTAATGATAGAATTCTTGATTCCACCTCATATATTTATGAAATGTGATAGCCCGGCCGGCTCCAGTACTCGATTAAGGGCTCCGTTGTAGGCACGAGGATACGTACTGAACACAGAAAACAGTGACCTACACAGGAAGGGCAACTATACAGATAAATAATAAACCGTTGTGTAATAATTTGCATCGGTTCACATCACTCTCAGACATAACGGATCGAGCACATTTGCTATGCTTCAAAGAATTGCTTTTTGTGCATTTTGCCCCCTCCCCCCTCATTAGAATTTTTTTATGCAAGTAGGTACTGAGAAAATTTTCGTAGGCAGGTATTGGGAAAATATGTTTCTTCATCAACCAATTCAGAAAGATGTGATAACCCCCCCCCCCACCAGACTCACAAACCACCTTGTCGTAAAAATTTTCCGGCCAAAAAAAGTAAGTAGGTACTTAGGTACTAAGTAGGACTAATGAGTAGGTACTAAGTATACTGATTAGGTACTAAGTATGGCTACTGAGTAGGTACTAAGTAGGCACTAAGTACTTACTACTGAGTAGGTATTAAGTAGTAGGTACTGGACAGTTGATTAGTTAGTACTGAGTAGGTAGTATTGAATAGGTATTAAGTAGGTAGTACTTGGTGTTGTAATCTCCCAGAAATGCTTTTGGGTTGGATCTATGGGTATCAAAAGCATATTCGGAATGGGATATTTTCGTCTAATTTTGTATTTGAGAAAAAAGAAAAAAAGAAAAATCAGAACTCTAAGATAAATGATAGTTTGAAGCCCGTTTTCAAAAATAAGCGTTAATTTAAATTGTTGCCATTAAAAGTAAAAATGCGGCAAAAAATTATGTATTAGGTCTGTTGATTGGCTGATGGCCCAAGGAGGCGGAAGCATCGGATGCAAAGGTTCTCAATGCTGCCAACATAGCCTTTATTACTCCAATATCGAATACCCTTTGTGGTGCATTTTAAGAACCTTTCCCTCGGTTTGATTTTGAGGACGTGTTTTTTAATTTATTTATAAATCTGCGGTTCCATCCATCCACTGCGGTTCTGTACATTGTATAAAGTGGTGCACTAGCGGGATTTGAGTTGAACTAATTGGATTGGCGAGTTACCTGATACGTCATTTCTAGCGGGAACTCAAAAATTCAGATTTCTGCCTAGACTTTCCGACATAAACATTTCATTATGTGGTGAATGAGTGTTGATCTTCGTTACTGAACAGAATTTGGCCAAAATAAGTAAGTAGCAATTTGCAACAAACAACAATTTGCAAAGCTATCCGCCTATTATCGTACCTACTTACACTCCAAAGGGTATTCGATATTGGAGTAATAAAGGAAACAACAACTGAGTGTCATTATCTGGATAAGGAAACCAAGTCCATAAATTCGAGGGCCGTCCAAAACGATCGAAATTGTTCCAACAATTGAACGTCAGAATGAGCGAAATGTGGAAAATATCAAGCTGGATTCTTCACGATCATTACAGACGAATTGGATGGTTCTGATTTGGTCAGCACGTCCCAGCGTCCCCAGAGAGAAGCCGAAATTCGATGGTCAGAAGTAGCAGGCACTCAATATCCTGAATCAACCACTATCTCTATCTCCTCATATGCTAGCTAAATCTCACCGAGAAATACCCACAAATACACCTCTCTATTCTGTTCAAGCATTTACAGTTTACGGAACTACCCCTTGCAGCGGGATACGATCTAGGATCCAGCACATTTATAACCCTCGAACGAACGCATCTGATAGTGAATTGGGTTAGTACTGGAAACACGAGGGGAGGACTCATTTCCTCGCCATCATTTTATAATAAGTATATTAATGCAAGAGTATGTACTTCAGTCGTTCTTGACATGGACGTTATTAATATATATCTATATTATTAATATAGACGTAGGTATGATTTATAAGATAATTAGTACACGAAAACTTACGCTCAGCTTTGTAACATGTTAAAACCGTAGAGCTCTTGTAGGAGGGAGTAGGTTGGCAGAGCCAAAAACCTCGTAGTACGAGTATATCCACCGTTTTCTTTTTCTAAAATACGATACTTAGGGGCTGAGATGTCACTTACTTATGGCCGTTGCGACTCGCGAGGTGAAGTGGGGTGTGGGGAATAGACATGAGGCCTCCTGAACTTCTGCTGTTGTATCCAGCGACCAGTTCGGGGTGAGTTCGCACCAGTGTTTCCACAGTTTCCAACCTGCAACACAACATAGCATAGTCGTTATTTTTGTGCTCTATGCAGTAACACAAAACACTAGTGTTTTTCAACGATATGATGTTTAGTTGATGATAAAGCTCACCTTCCATACTGAGCAGCGAGGTCCAGTGCACTCTCTTGTTTAATATTCCTAATAGTAGGATCACAGCTGCGTTCGAGGAGCAAACTAACAACTGCCGTGTGACCATATTGGGCTGAGCAATGGAGGGCAGTCTCCTTGTCTTTGTTCTGCAACAGAAATCGCGGAAACTTGTCATACCTACCAAAAGAATGAAACTATCCAGAAAATTGCTGGGTAATATCAAACACTTGGGGAATCGTCGACCGTGGTTCTCACTTCTCCTCGTACACCTCAACTGATCGCGAAACCCACCACATTCCAATTTTTGAATGGATTTCAAAGTGTATCGATTCATATCTGCAAAGTGTACCACTTCCACGACTGGTCAGATCATTATGTGATCGTACAGGTTGATTTTGCTAACATTTATGAACCTCGAAAATTTCACAGGAGCAACGAAGGTTATACAGTGAGTACTGACAATGACGCAGTACTGAGGTTCTTATATCATTCGCGGGTGATTAGGGGACCCTAACAATATCCTCTGAATGGGGCGTGTGAGGCTAAGGGCCGGTTCCGCCAATACTTCCTAACCATGGTTAAAACAGATCACTGTTTTATCGAATCGGAGATTAGAAGCGTTGGCTAAGGACAAGTGGGTTTCACGAGTGTAATCTAAGATTATAATGTTTAACGAAACGTCGATTTAACTTTTAAACGTTGATTTAACGGTATCATGGAGGCACTGGCCCACCAAAATGGAGGTACTGGGGATGATTACGATTGCTGACGTGTATTGTGAGGTTAAGCACCTCCTTGTGCTTTGTTTTTTTTTGGCGTTTGGTTTGTTGTTTATACGGTTGATGTAGTGTTACGTTTATTTTTGAAAGATAGTTTATTGACTTTCGAAATCACTGAAACCAGCATGGAGTCAGCGTCACAAAACGAAAACACGGACCGAAGTTTGAGGGGAGTGAAGAACAGATTGTGGTTGACATTATTCACAAGTATTTCAACATTACTGAGTGTAAGAAAACCGAAGGTGCCTTACCTGTCGTTCCTGTTATAAAACATAGTTGTTATGCAGTACACCTTATTATCAATGCCCCGCCAAGTAGCTAGTTTATGTACCTACACAATTTCTTACTAACAAATGGTCCGATTGTCAGATGGTGATTGTCCTCTATGAATTTAACTGCGATTGGAATTGTATAGTTGTATAGCTAATTTCAAATTTTATAGCTCAACTAAGCTTGCGCAAATGCGTCCACGATTTCATCGCGAGTGATTTAGTTCTTATGTGAGATCTGATTTACTGAGTGGACAGGCTTTCGTATTGAGAAGTCTCAGCAGTCAATATCTGAGCACTTGGTAGGTAGTTGCATTAGAAAACTCCGCGCTTTCATCGGCAACAAAAAACGATGGATGTTATGGGGAATTTTCCTAAAAAGCTGGTATAACTGGGGGATCGCACAACGGAGGTTGGGAATAGCTTGTGGAACTGCATAACAATAGTAAAATCGCAACACCATGTTAGTACTTTTCTTAGGCGAGTCCGGCCTTCTCAAATGGATGAAGGACCTTCATTTCAATTGAAAATGCTGCAAATTATTACACAAAGGTTTATTATTTACCTGAATAGATGCTCCTTCTGCGTAGATCACTGTTTTCTGTGGTAAATACCTACCCTCGAGCCCCCCCCCCCCCCCCCCCCACAGGAAAGCCCTTAATCGAGTACTGCAGCCGGCCCGGAAATTACAGTTTCATAAAAAGCAGTATGTAAAATAGCAAAATTCCGGTGTAGTTCGGAAGGTAAATTTACACAAAGGTTTATTATTTACCTGAATAGATGCTCCTTCTGCGTAGATCACTGTTTTCTGTGGTCAATACCTACCCTCGAGCCCCCCCCCCCCCCCCCACACACACACACAGGAAAGCCCTAAATCGAGTACTGCAGCCGGCCCGGGAATTACAGTTTCATAAAAAGCAGGTATGTAAAATAGCAAAATTTCAATGCGGTTCTGAAGGTAAATTTTTGATTTGGAGTGAAAAATCCGACGCGGGTGGGGTTCGAACCTGAGACCTTCATCATGAGACTCCGTCTGCTAACCCACTAAGCTATGGGTCCATACGGGTAAAAGGCAAGTGATCCAGGTTGGTGGCAGCATACACACTGCTCTTTAGGGCAAATTCAAATTGTATCGCAATGTCGTAGAATGCTCCGGATGGTCTCAAAAATTCATTTAAAACCTATTTAAAAATGCGAGAACATCCACACCTCAAAATACAATTTTTTGAGACAGCGATACTCTTGATATTTTAACCCCTATTTTTCACCCCTCAGTGACAGCAGCGTCGAACTTAAATAATTATTTTCTGCTTTTTAGTCGAGCGTGTGAATTTTTTGTAATTAATTAATTAATTAATGTATGTTTTTTATTATTGATTCATGTATTGTCATTGAAGGCAGATAACCGTGCAACATTTCAGCTCAATTAGACATAGGAAAGTGGGTGAAAAATCGATTACCAGTTTGTACGGGACAGACAAGAAAGCGAGTTAATAAAAACCGCTAAAAAAAGAAAAGAAAAAAGCTGGCGCCACAAAATAGCTAATTTTGGTTCGTACGACTTCACATTTTGAGGGATTAGTCGTTGGACCACAGCCACCGAAAGACTGCTGTAGCCGGCAAAAAATACTGGTACCTACCTACATCTTAGGCTCAGCTTCTTCTCGTCGCTGTTCCAGTAAAGCGCACAAATTGGCGGTATTTTGTAAGGAAAGCGCCCAGGTGAAATGTAACGAAAAATGTATTTTGCACAGATAAAGTAGGTACGCGTCAATTTGATACCAACTCAAAATCATCTGCTTAGGTGGATGGCAGTGTTCTTTGGTAATTTTTCAAGTAAGTTTCCGTTTGAAACATGCGTAGATTTTCAAGAACAGCAAAAACGATGGGGTGGGGGGGGGGGGGGGGATTGAAATGTTTTTTAAAATGGCTGTGAAAACTTTCGGGACCATTGGTAGTTCTTGGTGCTTGATGGGTAGGTTCGTGTGCCCAAAGTTCAGGTGGAAATGTCGCTGAGTTGTTCACGTAGTTGTCTAGAACGTAGTCTGCGAATTTATGCAGTTTTCCGCCCATTTCAGGATTGATGACAATAAGCTCACAAAAGGCATCCATAACCAAATGAGGAAGCAAAAACGAGAGTCCGAAAAACAATTTCAGCCAACTGCTGGCTTCTGAGTTTCCTTCGTACGTACTTTTCAGCCCAAGTTTCACAATTTTCCGATGCCAACTTTGGCCTAGATGAAAAGTGCATAGCTTGACGGTCACTGTCGAATATATTTTCACTGCTGAATGATACGCAGCTAACTCGAAGTCCACCAGCAGTGTTTTTGGTTCGAACTGACTGCCGCACAACTTTTTCTCCCCTGACCACATCTTCTCATAGCACGATTGGGATTTACTCTCTTAAATGCAAAATATCAGTTGCACGTATCTGCCATCGTAAAAAGAATGAATGGTGTACATTTGCTGAAAGTACCGAGGACTCACGTAAAAAGTACCATCTCCAAGGATTACGTCGCAGTGATTGGCAGCAAAACGTAGATTTGCCTCGCATGTTACAAATATCATACCATCTTCTTCATGGCTATTCTCTATCGCATAATTGTTCAGTGGCTTTCCTCTTGCATGAATTTCGAATTTCAGCTTTCTGAATTTCACGAGAAGTCATGCATGGGTGGTCATGTTCACTGTCCGGACTTATTATTTCCGATATTGCGCGGTTTGTCGTTAAACATACACTGCAATTGCGAATAGTACAACGCCATATAATGCCACCATTTCTTGTTTCGCGATAACGACGAAATTTGAAATTGTTGGGAATAACACATTGATTTCCTTTGTTGGTGACGGAAACGACGAAATCCATAGCGTGGTGCAATCCGACAGATACTGAACAACTGGTTGAATTAGGTGGCCGTGTTTACTTATTTCGTAGTTCAACGTCCGTGGTACCTACCTATTTGTTTGTGTGTTTGTTTGTGCGCATTCCTTACGTGTTGTTCTGGCGCTTCTTTTACACTCTCGATGCTACCTCCCGTGGCGCTTTCCTATGACAGCTCTTCTCGTTACTTCCAACGTAGATCGGCCCAAGTTCAGTTTTAGAACTGTTCCGAGTTGGAAGTGGATGAGTAGATAATGACGCCGAACAGCATCAATACAGAGAATATGAGCTGCTTAATTAGCTCCTACGCGTCGGTCGTTCCGAGCTGTCACAACCTCGACTGGTAGGAGTATGGGACGAATGCAATTGAATGAGCAGTCTGGTGAGAAGAGACGAAAAATGTGAATCATCCCCAGAGCAGTTGACCCGGAAGCGGTTGCCGGCAGGAGGACGAGGGTTATGGTAATTAGTGTAGGATAGGTACCTTACCCATCCTAGGGGGTAAGCTAGATGACGAGTCGGCCACCCTCCGCCATCCGACCTTTCAACAAGTCAGCTGTTCAGCAAGGTGAGAGCAGGGGGCGGGGGTAAATAAGTATTCTCTAATTACGGATAGGGCGAGGTTCAAGTGGCTAATCGAACGGGGGAGGTGGGCAAGAGGGGCCGGAATCCAAGCCTCTCAATGACGACCCCGCCAATTACAAAGTAGTATAAAAGAGAGCCGAACTTCCCCATTAACTACACCCATTCTTGAGCCCGAAGCAAGTACTTTAGCACTTGACCCCTCCCCGCCACCTTTCCATTTCCCCATCTAATTATGGGATACAATGCCGTCTGTCGTCAATTACCTATCACTCTCTCTCTCGCCCTCTCTTCCACGCAGTTTGCGCGACGGGGTGCAGTGCATCCTAATCCCACCACCTCAATGATAAAATTCATCTCAGAATATCAACCATCCGTGTAACAGCTCGATCGTTGAAAACAATCAAATTCACCGCTCAGTGAGAGTTTCTTGTAGGGTGGAAAACGCCATGTTTCATTTCGTCATCGGGTTCAGGCTTGCCAGATACACCATAATATGCCACGGTCCATTTCATACACAGTTTAGCTGCGAATAAGATGGATGGAAAGAACGCACGTGATGAATAATACGTATTGTGCTGAACGTACAATATTCCTGGTGCTGAGTGGTGAAGCACCGTCCCAAGGTGCGAGAGGGCAGTTACATCGCAGTACACAATCAGCTAGAATGTACCTGACACGTGTATGACCGTTTCCAACCTTCATACACCTACCACAGAAACAAAACTCGAACAAGTACACACAAAACGTCAAAAGCGAACTCGTATCTACATTCATTTTCTCCTCATTTATTGAACTGCGTCTTTGTTTTCTCGTACGCCCTGTTAGCCTCAGAAAACACTGGTAGCAATAATAATAGCAATGGCACTTACAAGAAACTCGCCTGTAACATTCACGTCAATAAGCCTTGATACTATGTTTCTAATACCTAACCACTTTAATACACGATCAATTTATCGAAAACCTCGTTCTATAGAAGAAATGCCACTTATTCGTATAACCTAGGTGATGAAGAAATACCACTTATTTGTATATCACTTTGGTAGGAACAAACAATGGCCAGATTTAAATAGCATGGCAACAAAGGTGAGGGGATGTAGCAATTATTCATTCAAGCATCGCTCTTTAAGCATAAGCATAAGCTGGAACTTTCAGAAATGCAAACAAAATGGGTATTGTGATTTGGCAACCGTCCGAAAATTATAATAATAGTTTAATTACAATTTGAGTGAAAACTACCTACATGAAGCTACCCCCCTTTCCGACTTATCATTATCGTAGAGATTCAAGAAGATTAAATTAATAAAGACGAGCCATCACGGGGAAACGAGGAATTTTACAATCGAGTTACCAACCATTCTAAAAAAAAATTGGCGAATTTACATAAATTTCTGGTGATTGTAGTCATTTTTCATCGAGTATTAGCGGTTTTTGAGCGGTCTAGGCGATGTTAAAGAATTGTTTTTCGATTTTGAACCCCCCGCCCACCCCCCCCCCAAACTGATTTGACCCACTACTTTGAGACAATTTTTTACAGATGAAACAGTCATAATCGGTCTTGAATCACCCGTTCTATACATTTTCAGTGACTTTAATTCAGTGATTTTAATCACGGTTTCAGGATTTTAATTTTAAATATTTTATGAATTTTTTTTCTTTGTCTTTTTAATGTAGACACTTCTGGTGATCTTAGCCATTTGTTTTTTTGTTTTTTAAATTATTATTTGACCGAGCCGTTTTGAGATATTTTCTTTTGTCTCGAGTCAACATTCTATACCACTCACTGATGTCTCTGCCGATTCTCATATCGTGTCCATACAAGAAAATGGGGGGTTTAGATTGTTGAATATGTTTATATCGGTGAAATGAGGGATTTAGGGCCGGTTGATCAATTGCAACGCTAAACGGGCAGTTAGATAAACCACATCTATGAATAATTGTCGCTTAACGAATTGAAGCGTTCATCAATGCCCACTCAACTGACGGATACAAAAACCGTTGGTTAGAGCACGGATATGGCAATAATTCGATTATGTAACTGACTGCTGGTAGAAGGCCATGGGTAACCCCGAAAAACATCTGTGTCCGCCAATTTTCGCAGATTCGCGGATGTTGTTTGAGATGTTTTCGCTGTTAGAGCTGTTTTGAGGTACTGAGGTTGTTTCTTGAAGCGCCTCGAAAAAGTAGGGTCTGCCATTTGGCCGTCAAAGGTAGCTGCCAAATGACGGCTACAATGAGAATGATATTGCAGTCGTTGTTATAGAAGATAACCAAATATATGGATTTCCCATGTTCTCTGAACGTTCGGCCGTGATGTTCCCTCGACTTTCTACGTAGCAAGGTAGGTACCTACCTGAACGCATTTCGACTATGCGAGGTAGCAGTTTTTAGGCTCAGCCGTCAGAAGGGCAGCCAACCTTTTTTTTTAATAACTATTTATTTGACAAGCTTATCTCTTGTCGTAAAAAGGACCTAAAACCCAGATCGAATCTATGTCACACCATGTACGGCCTCATTTCCCACATCAATAACTCTGAAAATGCGCTATTCTCGTCGTATCGGAATAATACAAATCGATGGTTCCCACAATAACGTCAATGAATGTCACAATGTCGCAGAGCAAAACTGAAATTGCATGAAACGGAATCACTTTTTGAGGTTAGAAAGCCTTGGATGATCTCAATAAACCTAAGTTAAAAATTCTTATCTGGTCGTCCTCAGACCAGATAACTTTAGTAAGCCCTTAACTGGGGGTGGATAAACACATTAAAGCCGTCGGACACCGGAGTTGTCTGCCATATTTGGATTTCATTCCTCGAATCCGAGGCGACAGTGAAACCACTGCCTGGAAAAACATGTAACCAGTTGTTCCATTGGAAAAACCGTCGAAGGGCTTACTTTTGCCGAAAAATCCGCAAAAATGATGTCAGTAACCACCCTTGACATAGGCGGTCCGACGTGTCCACTCATCAAAATAATAAGGATTTGGGGGAAAACATAGCCTACAATTATACGTCCTCCGGATAAAAACCAATCAACTGGAGGCAAATTGAAGAAAACACCAACCCCAACGACAGTGGGGCTCGAGGTGAAACAATGTTGGCTCCCCAAAAGACACACCGCTCTATAATTCCCGATAACAGGAAAAATACCCCTAATTTTGTTACACTTTCCGCCGCGAACCGACCAGCCCGTCCGGGACTATCTCGCGCGCGGGAGAACCGCTAGTGCGCGACACAAGGAGGCATTAGGTAGGAACCCACTTAGCTTAAGTTAGGGACGACTCAAGACGATAAAACCTCCGTATCGCTATTTCACTAATTGTAAACCCGTAATATTTTAACCTCTTGTCTCCCATCAAAGCAGTCTTTTAGGACTTCCTGGCTCAAAATTCACATGTTCGGTTGTTGCTAACGCATGTTGCTCCTCAAAATTCTTTTCAGAGCTGGTC